>JASANA010012310.1:0-20916 GCA_030248095.1 Ptycholaimellus sp. GST1_10 | reverse complement strand
CGGAACCTCCCACTTCCATGCTCACTGTCTGTGCGGCCAGGCCCACCTAGCTTCCCATCTCACACTTTTCCCCGGGAAGAATATTCAAATCAGAGTATGGGATGGAGAGCATTATTTGTGTTCAAAAGACTCTAATGACTATCTAGGTCCATAAAAGAAGGAACATCGATGGAAAAGTGGCTATGCTGGATGAGAGTTTGAAGGAGCCAGAGAAGCAGACGATCAGCACCCAGCAGAATGGCGGCCATGATAAGACTGAGGACGAGCAAAGCAAGTCCCTGCATCATTCCTGTCAATCTTCTTACAAGTCTAGTTTATGATTTGGCTAAAAATTAGCAATCGGATGCAACCTTTCTTCTCAACCGGAGAAAGGGCCCAGCGGGTAGCATCGCCATAATTCTCCAGCTCCAGAGCGGTCAGCGGTTGGAGCTCCACATTTTTTCGGAATAACTTGAAAAATTGGGTGATTGAAAAAAAACGGAGATATATTGCACTGCTAACCAAGTGGTTGTCAAATGTGTCCTTGACCAGCCAATCCCCGCTGTACTTGAAGGCGCTTACAAGAAGGCCGAAAAGCATGAGCGAGACGATAATTTTTATGTAGAACATTCCTGTAGATAGAAAAAACTGAAAAATTAGGTGTTTGAGTGTAATGGCTTAAAAACCTTGCGAAAGTTTCTCTAGATAAAACTGAAGGTTTTCAGCCGATATAAATGCTGTCGTGTGGTTGCTGCTTTGGTCTGTAGCTGCTGAAGTAGCTGGATCAGAAGATTTGCTCATTCGAAACTCCAGCATGGAGCTGAATAGATCGCCACTTTTGGATATTTTTTCTTAAACCCGCTATTTTCGCTATGAAACCAAATAATAATACAAAATACCTTGAGCCGAGGAGAGCTCTTTGGTAACGCCGGGGAACTTGAGAGAGGAGCAAATTGCCTCCCGTTGATCCAAGGCGGTGCAGACTCCGTCCAAGTTCAGTTCACCGCACAGATTATCCAGCACATTGCGCTTTCGTCTGCAACCTGGTTATAGATCAAGCAGCATTCTACGCAATGACTGACCTTCGTTTGCCGAGTAAATCGCTGAGCCGATCTTTCAGGGCGTCCTTTATGCCCGATGTGTCAGGGATCAAAGATTTCACAAACTGCTTTGCCTAAAAAGTGCCAAGTCATTAAAAGACGAAAATTGTGGCTTGTCGAAAACCTTGTCGACTTGACTATAGCAGAGCTGACGAACTTGGTAGCTTTTGCTGAGGCAGCTGTCCTGTACGCCGCCCATTTTCTCTTCACACTTCTGCAAATGCAATAATCAGGCTATCACAAATTTTTCTCTTCAGAAATATTTTAAAGCGCGCGCATTTGGCCATAAAATGAAGTTTTCAGGCTCGTTTGAGAACCGAGTCAAATGCTGACAAGTTTTTTTCAACCCGCAAACCAAGTGTATGGAGTCAATGCGAGTGGTGAGCTGCTGCGTGGTGTTGGTGAAAGCTTGTATGCCGCCCTCCACATGCTGCCATTTCTGTTCAATACCGCCAGCTAGTGTCTGCCACTTCATCGCCGCTCGCTCCAAGCCCCGCTCCAGTCGCGTATATGGCAGACTCAGAACATCACGAAGCGACTTCAAGCTTCTCTTCTTCCTCTTCTCCCCTCAAATGAGCACCCAAAATGGCCACCCGACTCTGGCCCAGAGCTTTCTCCGAGACACAGTTGATGCTGGCGGCTGCCTGGGCTGCATTCTGCACCACCTGACTCAGCGGCCCAGAGAGCAGGAGGCTAGAATCCCTCCTTATGTCCTGAGCGCTGGCTAGATTGAAGGAGAGGGACACCCGAAGGCGCAGATGACTAGTATGATCTGTCCGGTGGAGGAGGCGAGGGAGGGCCAGGCGATGAACAGTGCAGCCCGCACTTGCTGCAGCTGCAGTGAGGCCAGGAAGAGAGCCATCAGCACCAGGACGCTGACCACTGCGCTCACGCCCGGGCTCAGGCCTGCACTTGGGGCTGTCTTATTCATCGTCCCTTACAGAGAGGACAGAAGAGGGGACGAAGGTAGTAGAAGCACCAGACGAGGGCGATGAGGGCGTAGAGGAGGCAGGCGGCGAAGGAGAGCGGCAGCAGGCCCAGGGAGGGCAGCGAGGAGAGGCTTTCCTCATTTCGACGGACTGTCGTCAACTGCAGAAGGGGGTGCTGCTCTGGGGTGTTGGGGGTAGGATGGGCAACTTTGCGTAAATGGGGATCGTCGGCCATGAATGTGATGTGGCGACTGAGTTTGGCGGGCAGGTGACGGAGGAGACCGGAGCGGGCTTGGCCAGAAGTGTCGCCCGCCATTTCCAGGAGGCCTTGGGGTCGCCGCAGCAGCTCTTCCATTTCTAGCATATCTCTCCTGGAGCAATGGATTTTGAAAGGGGAATTGTACGGATAAGAAGGGCTGAACCTGGTCTTTTCATTATCAGCTGTTCCGGAGTGAACTGAGGAAGACTCGGCGGGTGTTGAGGTGATTTCATCCGGCACATCGATTTTGGACATAATTGAGCTGTTTTGGCGCAAAAGAGAAGGAGAGGTAGTTGGGGTTGAATGTTTGCCAAGCTAGAGCACTAGCGATAAGCTTAACCACGCTTTGCTTTCTCACTTCTGGTAGCACACGCTCACTTGTTTTTTTGTTGCGGAATTAGATTTTGCTTTTTTGATCATTTTATAAGAATTTGAGAAATTAGGAGTATGGAAAAATTATAGCACAAGAAAATGATGTAGCAATTATTATTATTGTTTTCAAGGTTTATTGCGTTTCCTCTATTTATAAGCAGTATTTAGGAATTATTTATGTACGTGGTATTCAAAGAATTCAAAGAATTTCAGTTTTTGCCCGAATGTTGCCAAGACAAGACCTCCCATCCCTTACCTCCCATCAGCAGTCAACAAATCAAGCCAACATAATTTAGCACGACAAAGCAGCCCCTCGACAGGGGGTTCATTTACCTTCTTTGGCCCAATGTCTGACAGTTTGGGCGCAGCATTCAAGGCACTCGTACCTGAAGGAAAGCAAATGTGCTCAGGCCTCAACTGGCCCTTTACGCGAACTTGGGCCCCCACAGATGACGGCGAGTGATTGCAAGTAATGCCTTCCCCCCACGCCTTTGACGCCGCTACCACGCCGCCCTCCCCAATCACCCGCCCACTCCCTACCCAACCGCCTATAAAACAGGCACACCCATGAGCAACCCTATCAACCACTTGAAAGCATGGCCAGCCTTCTTCTCTTACTCCTCCTGCCTGCCGCTTGCTCGGCCTCTGCGCCCGAGTTTCTCCTCACCGTCAACGGAGCCTCCTATCGCTGCCAGCCCCAGGACCCAACCCAGCCGGATCCTTTCCCTCACACTTCCAACGTCATTCATTCTCCAGCCACACCTTGCTTCAAATGAGTGCAGCCCCATTTCAGCAAAGCCAGCTGAAAGAAGAGCGGATAGAGCTTGAGTCAAAGATGTTCAGCGACACATCTGAAACGGCTCTGCCACCTAGAACATCAAGGAATCCAGAGCTCTTAAATCCTGGGCCTCAACCAGAGTTCGTCAACCCTGGGCCTGTTACTTTCCTCAGCGTCCCTCAATCGGTGACTTCCACAGAATGAGCTGGAGGGGATGGAAGGGATGGAGCTTGCAGGCACTCGACTTGGCCATGAAAGCTATCAGAACTCAAAGCTGCGACCCGCTGCATGAGCACTGGAATACACAAACCAAGCAGGGCTACATTCCCTTCTGTCTCGAGTTCCCAAGGTTGTTATACTAGATATCCTTGCTATTTTCACCTCTTTGTTTCTAGTAATTCATTAATGTTAGAATTGGCTACTTTTACTTCAATTGGAAGAAGTTTCAGTCGCCTTCGGGGATGCGAGGGGATAGTTAAGGAAATGCTGGACAAGAACTTCTTGCTAAGAGAAAACTATCTCTGCTCAATAGGTTTATTTTTTTCTTCACGCAAACTTCCTGTCAAGTTGAGTTTGAAGAGTTGTTCGGCAAAATACGAAAAGAGCTGCAGAATAGCGGCAACCCTCGTTGGATAAATTCATAAAACTTACGGTGATACTGTGATTGTCCATAAGTTATTTGCTGTTTTTTGGAATAAGTTCGTATTTTAGGGTAATGAATTAGCGTCTGGTTTTCTTTGGAATTAATAAGCTTTCATGCTTTTGACCAACTGATTTCGGCTTATGACCAGAATCCCCCCCCAAGGCTTCTACCCCCCCCCCAAGCTTTTACCCCCCCACTTGTGAAGTATCCCCCCCACGTAAGTATCCCCCCCCCCCCCCCACGTAAGTATCCCCCCCCCTCAAAATCAGTAATCAATGTACGTATGATCATGCTTTCAAGGCGATTTTTGGTGTTTTTGCACTTGGGGGGGGATTCTGGTCCTCGATTTCGGTGACCACTATCCCCCCCCCCCCCCAAATGCCAAAATCCCTTGATTGATGACCAGTATCCCCCCACCAAGTGGCATTTGGGGGGGGGGGATAGTGGTCACCAAACTCATATACTGTTCTTGCTTGTATCTTGCGCTTAGTCACACCCGATGCATAGTTGATAACCTCAAGAATACAAGGCAAATTTGGGGGGGGGCAAAACCCTTGAGGGGGGGGCAAAACTCGTGGTTGGTCCAAAACTGGCTTGGTTGGCCGGTAAAACCCTTGGGGGGGGTGGGGGGAACCTGTTCATCAGCCCTTATTTATTTGATGAGCTATTTTCAGGCCTGCAATCGAAATGCTCAGATGTTATGCGTGTAAATTCCAGTTCAATTAATTGTAATAAATTACGCGTGCGTACATCTCATGCTCAGGCTGCGGGTCTAGCTATACACGAAAGGATAATGGAAGCATGCACGTAGCCAAAATCTGTCCCACTGCTCAGCTTGTTTTGATAAATCAGTTCGAAAATTTTCAGATTTCGAATTTTCGAGAAATTTTCGAAAAATTTCAATTTCGTTTCAGTGAAATGGACGAGGGCAGCATCTGTGAAGCTTTCCGTGATTGTTTTCCAACAATATCACAGCCGATGAGTTGGAGAGGACTACATGTGTGATTCTGCTCTCACATTCTGATTCTGCTCTCACCTGAAATGAATGTCTGTCAAATGGTAAATCCAAACAAGCCGTAAAGTAGCGCTTATTTCTGCGGTAAGTATTTGTCTCACATCTAGCTCAAAATTTGATTGAATAAACTATTTTTAATCGATTGAAGCATATCTTAGAGCTTAAAAGTTCGGGTGCGCGTGATGTTTCTTGTTAATTGCAGCTCAGTCGAAATTCATGGTAAAATAAAATTTAATTCCAAGGCTTAACCATCAAAACTTTAGGCCTTATTTGTGCACGTTTAGAGCGCAATTTCTGCAGCTGCTTGTATTCTCATCGCATTGTATGAGGGATGCACTTGAAACCTAACATCAAAGACAGTCTCTATAACTGCCCGAAAAAATGGAATTTCTCAAAATTGCAACTACTGTAATCATATTAAATCAGTTTAAAATTAGTGTCTCCCTCTGCCCACCCTATCTGGACAACCCCAGCGTGCTGCCAGCTAACGCTAGCAAATGCACCATCCTATACAATGTTTCCTGGGATAACACTGGCTTTGCTTCTAACTTGAGAAGTGGGCGTTGAAGGGAGAGTACTGCGACAGTTGCTGTCCCTCGCAAGAGATGTGCTGTGACGATGGAAGCTGCATGGCTTACGATCCTTACTGCCGCTATCCTCACTCCTGCTGCTCCGAAGCTCTCTGCGGCGATCGCTGCTGTCCACCAAGTGTGGCACAACAAATTTCCTTCCAACTCCCTAAAATGCCCAAAACAAGCTATCGTAGTCTTTGCTATAGACGCAACCGTAAATCTTGAATAGGCCGAGACTGTTGGCAGTTGATTGAGGCTACGGGGAGAAATGCGGCTCCTACTGCGCTCCGCACGGGGAGTTCACCTGCTGCGACCCAGACAGCAGCCGAATGTGCGCTGCCGGCTCTGCCTGCTGCGCTGACGGCTGCTGTGCTCCGGGCCAAGTTCCCTTTTTCTTTCCCTTTTCCTCCAATCTACCTCATCAGGCATGCTGCCACGCGGACTGCTGCCAGCCCGGCATCAGCTGCGTCCAGGGGCGCTGCTGTCCACCAGAGCTGGTCCATTGACAAGGCTTTCTGGCTCCGTCTAAAGCAACTCAGCTGCTTTTGGAGGACTGCGGAAGCCGCTGTTGTTCAGAGGGCGAGCGATGCCTAGGACAAGGCACTTGTTGCGCGGAAGGGGAGCAACTTTGCGGAGGGCAGTGCTGTCCTGCTCAAAATGTCTGCCACCCTGGCGGCCTATGCTGTCCGTCTGGACAGAATCTGTACTGCATTTGGACATGCAAGATGGCTAGTGATTTGAGCTGAATGTTTGAGGTGCGGAGGGTCTTGCTGCAATGGAAGCTGTGTGAATGGAGTTTGCTGTTATGCTGCGAAGGTGTGCGAGGACAGCTGCTGCTCAGAGGCTCAGGTCTGCCTCAACGGCGTCTGTTGTGAGAATGGCAGTCAGTGCAATGGTTTCACCTACCAATCTCTGCCAGTCCTGAAGCTCAGAAATAGAAGCTGGCCAGGCGAATGCTGCCAGCCCAACGAAGTGTGCACGACGGAGAGTTGCTGTGCTGCTTCCCAAGTCTGTGGGCAGCAGTCCTGCGCCAAGGACGAGCACTGCAGCCAGGGCCAGTGCTGCGCTGTCGGCCTCGCCTCATGCAGTGGCCTTTGCTGCAGGCAGATTTGGCCAGTGACTCCAATTAGAGAGGAGGAGAAAATGGAGTGCAGGAATGGGGAGAGCTGTGTGGAGGGGCGTTGCTGTGCCAGAGCATGCGGGGACTCCTGCTGCAGGCTGGGGGAGCAGTGCGCCAATGATGGCAGCTGCTGTGTGGGCCAGCTCTGCAACGGCACTTGCTGCTCTGCCGGTTGCCTTTGCTTATGGTTAGCGATTGGGAAACTCATGGACATGCAGGTGAAGCATGCATCAATGACCAGAGCTGTTGTTCGAATGCCTGTGGCGGAGTCTGCTGTTCATCAGGTTAGAGTGTTGCTGAAATGGGGAGTGGTGGATTGGTGAGGATGAAGGGGAAATCTGCTCGGAGGATCATATCTGCTGCCCGCTGGAGAAGCTTTGTGAGGGGAAATGCTGTCAGGGAGCTTGCATCAACGGCACCTGCTGTCCACTAGGTAGCATAAAAGCTTTCATTCCGCTGAGCCTCCTAATCGCAATGAAGTTTAGGAAGCGAATGTGGAGGCAAATGCTGCGAAGCACCGAACAGCTGCTCCCACTTCAGCCAGGAGAGCTTCTGCTGCCCTCCCGGCACCTCCGTCTGCGGCCTGCTGCAGAAGAAGTGCTGCAAGGACTGCCTCCTCTTCGGCTTTGGCACCGATTGCGTCCATCCCCTAGCTCAACCCATCGTTTATTCATTTACCACCTTCTACGACTACATCTTATCCTGCTGCATCTCAGGACAAGCATGAGTCAGAAGTGAGCAAGGGTATTGCCGATGCCAAGCTCCGCTACTCGCCTCTGGTTCGGTTAGCCTATGGGAAGATGATGGATTGGACGATGAAAGTTTTGAGGCGTCGGCACTTCCGCCGGCCCCTTCAGGGCGCATCCGCCCCTCCAGCACGGTCTGTTTCCAGCGCCTGAGCTCGGCCAGCACAGCCTGCGAGGTGTTTCCCTGCCTGGAGCTGCTGTCCCAGTGCGGCAACTCCGGCTTCCCTGTACAGAGCCAGCGCATACTTTGCATCAATGCTGCCTTGGTCCTCTTTCACTTTTGACAGAGAGAGCTTTTGCAACGAATTCGACAATGGAGAATTGAAGACAAAGGGATTGAATGCAGCTGGCAAGGCTTTCCTCGCCTGTGCTAATAGCTGTGTCACCAGCGGCGCTTTCAAGGTTTGCCACGGCCAAATCATATTTTGATTGGACGGTGTTAGGATGTTTCAAGTCGTTTGATGATCACAGTCTATTTTTGGACGTTTAATGGCAGTTCCTTAAAATTGCGGTTAAAGAGTAAGGTTTGCTTAAAATTTGGAGTCACATGATGATCTTCCATGCAGGCTTACTCAGATACTGACCTGGTGCCCTGCTGTGCCTCTCTGAACAACTGGTCCCAGTCTTTCAACAAGGTATCTTCGCTGTCACAGTTCTGTTGAAAGTCAGGTGAAAGCATGTGTACACAGAACTGCTACACCAGCTGTGGCTTCTGCTCTGCCTATCTCAGCAACGGAGCTGCCTTCGCTCAGCTATTCAACGGAGCTCCACTGTCACCTTCCCAGCTCTATTTCCTATTTTGTCAAAACTAATGCCACACCGCCGTAAGATTAAAATAACATTTTTTTCACGAAGTTGGCAGACAACAATTTGTTATCCGGCATTGGAAAAGAAAAGGATTAATGCGAACAGACTCAACGCAAAGCCCAAGAAGAAAACTATTCACAAGGGCCAGCGTAGCAAGCATCCCACCTTCTGATCGGCAGATATTGCAGATACCCCAGACGGCAACATCTGCTCTCCTCATTCTTCACACCATCCTCTGTGCAGCCGCGCGTACGAATCTTCAATTAACCTCTGCCATCTTTTTAACTACGACCAGTTCATGCTATCGATGCACTTGTTCTTTTTGCACAAACCGCATGTTCCGCACCAGAATGACTTTGGCCGTGCGACCAGAACGAGCGATTTTTGAGTCCTTTCATTAACAAAACGAAACATATAATGGGCAGCTTACCTTGATTCCCAGTTCACAAGTGACGGTGCATGGAGTCCACGGAGTCCACTCGCTGAAGCCACACTTGGGACATTCTCTCATTTGGCACGGCACCAAGGCAAAAGCTGTCTTCGTGCAGTATTCACCCAGATTGCTACCAATTGGGTTTGTAGTATATGAAGCGGCTGAGAGGTTGAGTAATGAGTACGCTGGCTCTTCTTGGATGCATTCGCGGTATTTGATCCGGTAGCCACTGCCACATGTCACGCTGCACGGAGGGCTTATCTTCCATTCCCCAAATTTACCACCTCCAATCAAAATCCAAGCATGAGCCATATCTTAGCAGTCAAGCGATAGGTGGAAAGAAGAGAAACTATAGGAAAATTGGAAGATATGTACTAGAAGCTTATAAAGTCCATTTATTTAGAAATATGGGCCACCTTGTACGAGGACCAAACCATCGGTCAGGGCAAAAAGCAAGAAAGCCAAGCTGTTGATTGACATAGTTGTGCCAATTGTACCTTTTGATTCGAGCAAGAGTCCTGACTGACTGCACCTGACTTTATATCGTCTGCATCAGAGACTGACGCAGGAGTTTTTTGAACCCGGCACTCCTTCTGACGGCGTACGGCACGGGGAACATACAGACTACGCCACACCCTTTCCAGTTCATCCTATACCTCAGTTCTCCAAACTCTTTATTTACCAAAAATTATAATTTGCCTATTTGTTCTAATTCTTATTGCTTTTTCTTCGCTTTATACTGTTTTTAATTATTGCAAACCAAAAAAGTTGATGCGAAGGAGAACAAGAAGCAAGCACGCAATGATGCATGTTTTGTTCATTGAGTTTTGGCAGAAGCAAGTAGGAGGGTCAAACAGTCGTGCAGAGGAGAAAGATAAGACAGTAGAAGGGCGAATGTGGCTTTTTCTAAAGCGACTTGATGCGGGAACTTTGCCTGTTGCTGTTAGCAGGATGGGCTGATACATTGTCAATCCTACAGTTTGTACCTGCCTACAGCCATTCTCACATTCTATTCAACTATCGACTCGCTCAAACCCTTTCAGTGCTCGGTCACAAGTTAGTCTAAACCTACAGTTTGTACCTGCCTACAGCCATTCTCACATTCTATTCAACTATCGACTCGCTCAAACCCTTTCAGTGCTCGGTCACAAGTTAGTCTAATCCTAATTTAACCAAAAAGCTTTTGCTTCAAATGCGCCTGCATTTTTTTCTTTTGTTTTTATCCTCATGCCGCTCTAAAAGACCCTTTCATTACTTTTCAAATCCAAGTATGTGAGACGACTGCAGTGTGACGCTTTGGACGTTATTAGACTCCCGATTGGATGCTGAAAAGATGCCAGCACTTCCGAGTGGAGTCCAACAAATCATCATCCGCTCCGATCTTCAGTTCTCATTCCGCCAACCTCTCATGCTCAAACATAGCCCAATAAACCCCTCAGTGAGCGAGGATTGAAATCAGTCCAGCAGTTGATGTCCGAAGCGGCCTGGGAGGCCAACTCTTGGCAGCAGATTCGCCAGCTCAACCACGGCATCATGAAGGCTTGGCGTTCGCTTTCATTCCGACTCAGTCCCAGTCCTAAGACTCAGGCCCTAGCTGATCCTTGCTGCTCCCGTCTTGAAAATGAAATGCAGAGGTGAACTGCGCCATTCAGCTGGAAGAGGCGGAAGGAGCGACAGCTTTGGAAGCTTTGTCTGGCAAGACTTTTCACCTGACCATCGCCTACAACCTAGCCCTCTGCCCTCTTGCAGTCGCGCTTCGTCTGGGTAGATTGCAGTGCCATTTGGTGGCTGAGCAGGACTCAAGGTTTCAGGGCTGCGACCCAACCAATTCCTCTGGTACACACCGGGCACCTATATCGTCAACTTTTCCGCCAAATCCCTCGGCCTCAGCATCCACCCTGCCTACATTCCGTCGCCCATGGCGCCCTACTCTGATAGGATGAGTTTCCAGTAGCGCTTGCGCTGTTTGGATTACCCCTCTCGCATTTTGTTGAAGAATTGCAGAGAACGATTTCTTAACAGCTTCTTTCTTTTCCTGGGCTCCGTAACGTCCGTCTTCTCCACATCACTTCTTCGATACGAGAACCTGCTTTTTCACCAACCTCCCTATCAGGTTTCCCCAGTTCCGTGGAATTTAAACTTTTTATGGGTATCAAACGATGCATTCATTCATCTGTTTATGATCAGTTATTGCAGAGATTTGTGTGTTGCTAAAATATGATGATATAAAATTTGTAGTCGGAAAGCCAAAACTCCCTGTCATCAATGGCGAAAGAAGTGAGGACGTTGATGACGAATGGAGAAGCTGCGATTGACTTCCCCCGGCCCATTACTTATGGCCTATTTTATCTTTGCCAGGTTTGCTAAGATTGGGAAATGCGGCTCATTAAAGACAAGTCCAAAAGCAAACGATTGAGTTTATCAGGTTGGGGAAAAGAAAATAAGCAGAAGAGATGAAGAGCTGGGGAAGGAGTGGCAGGAATTGATGGACGGTGGCAAAAAAGGCGTCATCCTCTTCAGCCTCGGCACTATCGCCAACACCTCACTCATGCCCATGTTCATGAAGGTCTCGCCTGATCTTTGAAACAACATTACTTCACCTCCCGCCTCAAACCCAAAGGAAGCATTTTTGGACGCCTTCTCCGAGCTCCGGGACTATAACATCATTTGGCGCATCCACCCACCGCTGCCCAATCGCCTCTTTACCCTACCTCACATCCGAGTGGTCGACGACATGCCTCAACGCCTACTCTTGCGTTAGTTGATTTTCCTTTACCCACGAATTTTGAAAGAAGCAAGATATTTGAGAGCAGTCAAAGACCCGTTTGTTCATCAGCCACGGCGGCTACAACAGCATCCTTGAGGCTACGCAAGCTGGTCTCAAAATCCTTCTCTTCTCAATGCTTCTATAGAAATGTGGAAGGCTGAGGCGTGCCTCTGCTGCTGCTGCCTCTCTTCGCAGACCAGGCCTGCAACGCAGCTCGAGCACAGCGACACGGACTCGCCATCACACTCAACAAAAACCACCTCTCCCCATCCACCGTCTTTCACGCCATTTCCACCATCCTCAACGACCCCAGGTACATACTGTTGGCTTTCAATTCAGCACATTATACCGCAATTATATTTATTCTTAATCTATTTGCTACAGGGGGGGGTAGTTTATTTACATACGCATGGAAAGAGACACTGAACTGCACACCAAAAACAAAAAGTGTCCAAGCAGCAGATTCCACTAGTAGGAAATGTATTTTCTTGACTTTTTTCTCGAGGCAATTGCAAATTTTGGAGAAAAGAGCCCCACATTTGGCCTGCCGATGGTACCAGTTATTTATTCTTAATCCAGTAGCCAATTATGCCTTGTGCTCCTGACTAGATATCGCCCAGTTTCGAGCATCCAGCACCCAGGGCCTAGTGCTTTCTTCGCTAATATTCTATCGCTAGTCCATTCAAGGTTTGCGCGGCGGTCCAGAAAGTTCTCAGGGATGCTGAAAGACAAAGTGGCGCCAGCGGAGCAAATTCTGGAGCACCATCTCCGCTTCCTCACCCGCCCGGGCTCAAGCTATCCCAATCTTAGAGCCAGGTTTGACACAGTCAACCTAGCAGCTCCTATCACCCTTCTTGTAGCCATCGACTGAGCGATACGCAGTACTGCTGCTTGGACCTGGCCGCAGTAGCAGCTACGCTGGCTCTGCTCGCTGTTTGGGCCGTTTATTGAATGTTTTTTTCTGGCTGGCCGGTAGTTTAGAAATAATGGTTGATCTGTGCATGCATCCAGAATGATATGGCAAAAGTGCTTTCTTCAAACATTCTTATTTATTCCCAATAATGAGCTCAATAAAATCTTCTGCGGTCTTTAATAACAATAAAGGCAAACTAGAATATCAACTGGCAGCCAAAAACTACTGCACTTAAATGAGGAGCTGCTAAAATATCCAATTCCACCGTTTTCATAAAATAGCACCTGCTAGAAGCGTCCAAAGACGAATCACTCACTGACTGGGACGAACTTTCATGGTGGCATTGAAGGCGGAGTGATTTTGGACAGGCGAGCAAGGGCCGGGAGCTCCGATACACACCATCCACCGAATTGGATGAATGCTGGTAGCGACAGCCGCTCTCATAGACTCCATTCAGATTGCTCTCCGCAGTGCGCAAACCACGTGCTGTTTTCATACCCTTTAACGCCCTGTACTTCCTTCAAGTTGGCGAGAATTTGACGACTTCGATTTGCAATTGAAGCTTCAGATTGGGAATTGACCAATTAGAAAGCGGAATTATGGGAACAAACCCATGCCGAAGATAGAGCTGCCGAAGCGGAAAACATCGTTAGCGCGATCCTTGGTGCTGAATGGCTGATTGTCACTAGCAGTCAGCGAATCGCCCAGCCCGCCGTCCGTGAATCCGTACAGCCTCATTCGGTACTGCTGCTTTTCATCGGTAATCTAAAATATAAAACTCATTCATTATATTGCTCTATCTTTTTGCATGTGATATCGGTAAATGCTGGCCACTGATCAGGCGCAGTGAAAGAAGAAATTAACAGCAAATCGATCATAGATGGCGTGAGCAGTCTGCTGCGCTCCGCATTCGTGAGCTCTCTCTGAGCGCACGCTTTGCCCTGATAGCAGTTGGAGGTGAGCCAGTAGATGGCATGGTTTCCCAGCCACTGGTTCCCGCCCGCCTCACCAAAGCCTGCCTTGTAGTCCGCCCAAGGACGCGCAAAGTCTACGCCACCATCTACCCGGCTGCAACATCGCATTGCTAAATTCTCTCATCCGAATGCTTTTATTCAAAACATACACCTCGCGGTTGAGGTCTTTCACCGGACACACTTTACCCTTCTATCTCTCTTTTGATCTGTTCTCGAATTCAAAATATTTGCCCTAGTGTAAAGTGAGAGGTAGCCTGTGTATGGCAGTGTATCCGCCGCCTTGCATGTCGCAGAAAGCCTGGCGAACATGAGGCTGTCCTTGATCATCAGGAGAAGTGATGTTGTACACTCCGTCCGCCTCTACTCCTCCAGTCTGCTTCAGCTCGAAGCATGTGCTACAGCTCAGAGGCCCTGTACTCTGCGTCATGCTTTGTCCAGTGCTGCCTGGAGCCCTGGGCCATTGGTGCTCAAGCTTCGAATCCATTCTCTTCCATTTCAATCCATGTAATCCATTCCCATGCAATGTCCGATTGCCTCAGGAATGTCGTTAGCCCTACCTGCCGTGGATGGGAAGCTGCTAGTTGTTGTTTGTCTGTCGCAATAAAGTCCTCATATCCCGGATCGCAGTAAGCTGAGAAGGAAAAGACAGTCCTAGATAGCGATATAGCTTCTGTCGTCTCCACATTCTGACACGAAAAGTAACTCAGTGGCTGTTGTACCACGTCTTTCGTGAGTGTAAGTACGAAAATCAGTTTTTTGCCAAAAACTGTTGCTGGAAAAGAAAAAAGACGAATTCGTCCACTTTTGCTGGGCATCGTTTGCTATCTATTGTGTCATGATCAGCTACAATTTTCAAATAAAAACCCTGCAACGATTGTATTAGTCAATTTAGTGCGGCCAAAACTGGTACCTCATAACGTTCATTTGAATGAAGAACAACGGGGTTGCTAAAGGCTCCATTTAAGCCTCCGTGACCATTGCTGAAGTGAAAGGTATCTTCCGTGTTCATGTCTTCTAATGTGGATACTCTTGCCATGCTAGAACACGACATCAAGGCAGAGCTCCTCAAGAGGATATTCTGCTGAAATTGAATGCAACACGGTGGGAAAAAATGGCACGTGGGCATTAGGTCGACACATATAGTGAGACTGAGAAGGCAGCCAGTAAGACGACAGAATGCAGCCCATTTGCACTGGCCTCCATTTAGAAGTCGTGAGTCTGGAGTCCGAAATGATTGCATATTTACAGTCAAGGTATAGCCTGCTTCTGAAGCCTGAAAGGTATCTTTGGCCTTGTTTGATGCAAAAGGAGGTTTTTTTTACCGGGATCATGAGCAATATTGCCATCAAGCCGAAACATTTTGAAGAGAAATACATAGCTGTCCACCGGTTTTTGGGGAAGAATAAAGGTTACTGTTGAAAGAGAGGCTCTACGTTTGAAGTTAGGCAAACAAACGGCTTATCAGCACTGAAACAAAGTGAGCCTCTTTTCTCCCAACAATCGATTCCCTCGAATACTGCTCCTTGACTAGTACTTGTTTGCACCTTTATTGCGCATGAAATTAGTCTCTCCATTATAATTTCTAATTTTCTCAAATGTTTAGCTTGCATTCGTAGCGACCATAAGACAAAAGGCCAAAGTTTAGAGATGAAGGACAGTGCTGGGGTGTACATTGAGGTAGGGTAGGTATGCAAGCCGGGAAGCATAAACTGAAGTGTACACTGTTTAGCCAAGGGGCGAAACGTGGCTTCCCATTTTCTCAAGCCTTCCTGCCCCTTCGGAAATGACCTAGACTCTGACCCTCTGTCCAAGGTTGCTTGCATTCATAAGCGTCCTTGCCTCTTCTGCAAAAGTGCTCCTTGCAGGCTATGAAACTAGCCTGTGGTCCTTGGTATCTGCTGCTGATCATCTTCTGCCTCGGCCACAGTTGCTGGAGCCTGCCAGATGAGCCAGAACGGACATTCGACAAACTCTACGAATGGGGCGTTGCCTCCTACTCTGAACAACGCTGGTTTTCATTTTCAATGCGACTATGCATAGATTTAAGAGCCACTTTTTGAGAGCAGCAAGAATCGGCCGGACATAAATTTTTTGACCCCCCTTTTTTATGGCAGATTCTTAATCTCCATACATTTTTAACTAACTCCACCAATTTTGGGCGAAAAATATGCAGAAATGGGCTCACAACAGCTCAAAACTTAAAGGGAGGTCGAAAATTTCTCAAAATTGAGTTTTAACGAGTTTAGGTCATATAACTGCCGATTTCTAGGTATTTTTCATTCAAAATACTAGCATTATGAGCATCGATCGAAAGCTAACAATCTTGCCAACCTGTCTGTGCCCTGGGTTTGGTCCAAATATACACCAGAATCGAAAAAAACTTCATTAACTCGTTGATTACTAAAATCAGAATTTTTCCTTTTTTGTCAAAAATTGTCATTTTCATGCCCTCAACTTACCTATTCGGGTGAATGACCATCATTTTTGAAATTCTCATCAAATTTTGGTCTAGGAAATGATGAGAAATCTTGCAAAAAGGGGTGGTCCAAACTAACGGCAAGCACATTTGTAAGCCACAGTCAAGAATGGCCCCATGTTATAACATAGGGCACTTTGGCGAAGGTGCAATTTTTGCACTAAAAAACTTTCTGCTCTTCTGTACATCAATATTTCTCAATTTCCTTTTGTGAGCTTACTTATCTAGGCCTTATGCAAATACTTATGAAGAAAAAATATTGGGTTTCTCTTGGCAATTTTGAAAAAAGACCCAAAGATTGTGGACAAGTCAAGAATTGGCCCTATGCTATAACATAGGCAAAAAACGACCAAAAAACTTTTGGTCTTGTATTTTGGTTCCAGTGGCCTAAATCGATTCTTCTGCTTCAAATACACCAGAATATGTCCTTTTTGTGGCCCATTTTGACGTATTTTGAAATTTCATTCTATGGGATTTTGGGACCAGCTTAGGGTCAAAATGTGAAAAAAATTCGTAAAGATGAAATTTCAAAATACGTCAAATTGGGCCACAAAAATGACATATTCTGGTGTATTTGAAGCAGAAGAATCGATTTAGGCCACTGGAACCAAAATACAAGACCAAAAGTTTTTTGGTCGTTTTTTGCCTATGTTATAGCATAGGGCCAATTCTTGACTTGTCCACAATCTTTGGGTCTTTTTTCAAAATTGCCAAGAGAAACCCAATATTTTTTCTTCATAAGTATTTGCATAAGGCCTAGATAAGTAAGCTCACAAAAGGAAATTGAGAAATATTGATGTACAGAAGAGCAGAAAGTTTTTTAGTGCAACAAGGTATTCTCGGCTGCTGCCAAGATGCGCGGCCTTTGTTCCAGATAAAAAGCAAAGCAATTCCTTTTAACTGCTTTAAGATACTGCCGCAGCAAACGTATCTGCCAAATCTAAGCTGAGTTTATTGAAAATCCAGTAATTTATGGATGTTCGAATTTTTGAAACATCAAGATTTTAGGTTTTTGACTATAAATCAAGAAATAATAAATGTGTTGAAAAACTCAATATATCACCATTAGAGACGTACATGCCAAAATTCAACTGATTTCATTGAAAAACCATCGATTTATGGATGTTCAAATTTTTGAAACATCAAGAATTTAGGTTTTTGGCCATAAACTGAGAAATAACAAATATTTCGGAAATTCCTTTTTCCAGCTTCAAGATAGCACCTCGACGGACATACCTGCCAAAAATCAGCCAATTTCGTTGACAAACCAGTGATTTATGAATTTTCATACTTTGAAACATCAAAAAATTGAGTTTTTGGCGAAAAACGCAAAATTACGTCAAGCGCAAAAAATGGCCTGGAGATACCACCCAGTTGGACCTTCATGCAAAAAATCAGCCAATTTGGTTGAAAAACCGCGGAGGCCGGGCCCCGGAATGACATATATATATATATATATGCGGAAAGACGGACGCAAAAATGAGGTAACTGCTTAAGCTGGCCTTGGCCGCCCGCCGCTTCGGGCAGGGCGCCAGAGCTCCTCCGGCCTCCGGGCACGGGTGCTACGGCCCCTACGCTTCGCCTAGCATGCTTCGCATGCTAGGCTACGCTCCGGGGCCTCCGCACCCATGCCCTCCGGCCTCCGGAGCTCTGACTGCCCTGCCCTCCGCGGCAGGCGGCCTTCGGCCGCGCACAAATTGCACCGTCGCCAAAGTGCCCTATGTTATAACATGGGGCCATTCTTGACTGTGGCTTACAAATGTGCTTGCCGTTAGTTTGGACCACCCCTTTTTGCAAGATTTCTCATCATTTCCTAGACCAAAATTTGATGAGAATTTCAAAAATGATGGTCATTCACCCGAATAGGTAAGTTGAGGGCATGAAAATGACAATTTTTGACAAAAAAGGAAAAATTCTGATTTTAGTAATCAACGAGTTAATGAAGTTTTTTTCGATTCTGGTGTATATTTGGACCAAACCCAGGGCACAGACAGGTTGGCAAGATTGTTAGCTTTCGATCGATGCCCATAATGCTAGTATTTTGAATGAAAAATACCTAGAAATCGGCAGTTATATGACCTAAACTCGTTAAAACTCAAATTTTGAGAAATTTTCGACCTCCCTTTAAGTTTTGAGCTGTTGTGAGCCCATTTCTGCATATTTTTCGCCCAAAATTGGTGGAGTTAGTTAAAAATGTATGGAGATTAAGAATCTGCCATAAAAAATGGGGGTCAAAAAATTTATGTCCGGCCCCCTTTGTAGGATTCGTGTTCCTACCAAAAATCGGGTCTTAATCATAATTAAAACTTTATTTTTTGAAATTGGTGATAAGCATAATCAGCAAGTGAAGCAGATAAGCTCGTTTTTTCAAAGCAGCGAGAAAATAAGAAGCGCAAATAGCAAATTGAGTGACGCAGCTAGAGAGGAGGCAGCGTCAGGGGTCTGGCAAAGCTCTTGGCAAATGTTTGGGTCCTTAAAGTTGTTGCCGTTGCCGCCGCAGCCACTGTACTGGAACATCGCACAGATGTTCCTGCACACTATTTTGCCTTTGCACCGCCGGATCGTTCGGATAGACTCCTACGTTCGGATAGAGAATCGAAAATGTTTACAAGCGAGAGTCGTAGGAGTAGCGTTCGAGAGATGCCTGGCACTTCACTTGAGGCGATGCATAGGCCGGCTGATTGTATCGTGCTGCAATTATTCATCTGCCATTGTTTTTACAGGAAGCATCCCATCAAACCTCCCATTTAACTCTGCACCATTGTTTCAGCTCTGTTCAATCCTCGACTACACAATTGGTTTATGAAAGAGATCAATCCAGTTTCCGTGGTTCAATCTGCTAGGGTTTAGGCAAGCCTTATGCAGTGTACAAGGCTTAGTCGACGGCAATGAGTGCTTGTAGCTGGCCTGATTTGGGTGGTATGCGGGTTTTTCCAAACTGAACCCGTTTGTTAGCGCCAATTAGTCACGAGGCGGCAGTTAATTGGAATGTTTGGGCGTTGAGCTGGGACTGTTTCACAAATCATCACAAGTAGTGTTTTCTTTGCTTTCTGATGTCTCATTGGCCGGTTTTGAGAGGCCTTAATTAGCAACATTCTTTTCCAAGGCCCTTGCAAATCAACAAACCTTTGCCGCAGGTCTCTTCGCAGTCTTTCTGGCTCTTGAAGTTGTTCAGGTTGCCTTTGCAGCCGCCGTAGGTGAAGAGCTCACATTTCTCCCTCAAATGGTGCAAGAAAACTTTTCACGTGGATATTTGAGCATCGAAAAATAAATACGTCTTGGGGTTGAAGCTGTAGCTGGGAATGCTGGCCCGGCATATCTGAGGCTGCGGCTGAAATGGCGCTTGTTGGCATGGGTCTTCCACTGCAAAAAAGGACTCATATGGAGGCACTTTTGACCGTGAAAGACACCGCATTCATTCAGGCACTCATTGAGGGTTTCAAAACGGTTCCCGCTTCCTTCACACCCACCGTAAATAAACTCTTCACAGGTGTTGCTGAAAACAACAGATCCTTCACTTATCGGCAACAACAAGCGAATCCATCCTTGTACTTTTCCAGAATGTAGGAGAAGCTAGGAATGGCTGCTCGGCATTTGCCCACCACTTTGGCCTCCTCTTGGCAAGCCTCCTTCTTTCCTCCGCTCACGCCTCAATCAGCAGAATCCTCTTCAATAACCCTGAGAAGCAGAGTAAAAAGCGAGACATGGGAGGAGGAAAAGCAGAATAAAAGCAGCAGCATGGGTCATGTTCAGGTTGGGGCTGAGAGAAGGGGCGTATGTACCCCGTCTGCTGTTGTCCTGGAACAACCCGCCTCGCCCCACATTCTCCCCTGCACAGGTCGTAGAACCAGTTGCAGCCTTGTCCGCGCCGCCCTATTTGCCGCTTTTCAATGCCACTTTCCCAACTCCACCCAGATCCTGGCCAATAAGCCCAGCAAGTAATTGAACTAGTGCAAGTAGGCTGGTATGAAGCAAAAAAGATCTTGCTGTAGAGACAGTGAAAAGCAGGAGGTGGAAAAGGCTAAAAGGGAAGATGGGTGTTGTAGGTTCGAGTGCGTGGCGTTCCTGCAGAGGGCGCTGGAAGACTTTCGCTGGTTCAAAGGCATCGGGACGCACTGCAGACACAAGTGTCGACGCATCACCACAGTCTGGGATCCTAAAGACAATCCGCCCAGCGATGAATTCGGCTTCGCCGATCGCGTCATTCGCAAATCCCTCTGCCTCCAAAGGTGCGCGCACTTTATGTTTCTTTTCAATTTCTGAATTGAAATATTTTGTCTGGATAATTGAAAGTTTATTTGAAGATGAAGTTTTGAGTCATGGTCGGTCGAAATGCAGAAAATGCGTTTTGCAGATGCATCTCAGACACAGCAGGCTACCGTCCGCCTGTGAAGGCAAAGAAGGAGCTGGAGGCTGACTTCCGACGTGGCCTGCCCTACAGCTATATCCAACTCTGCTACTGGAAGGTCTGCCTTTAGTTGTTTAGACAGTACTCGCAGAGAGAAAGGGATGAATCGTCAGATGGGTGATCTGGAGCACGCAGTGGGGGCAGCCTTCACCTACCTGACCCTCAATCCGGACGATGTGATGATGACGGAGAACCTGGACTTCTACGATGCCCAACCAGGCTACAAGCAAGAGTGGCTCATCGACCTCTACGAGTATGAATATCAGGCTAGTTTTTATGCTCAATTTATTCCAGCACAAAACTATTTCATAAACTACAAATACTGAATTCCTCATTTTTTGGCGTCTACTCTTATTTCCAATATCTCCCATTCTCTCAATTTAGTTCTTGATGAGTGTCTAGGCAGAGATTCTTCCAGAAGATGTATATAGAGGGCACAAATGCGTACGAAGAGGAGCGGTGGGCGGAGGCGGCGGAGGCCATGTCCAAAGGCGTCGCTGCCTACCTCGACCACCACAGCGACTGTCGAATCTGGTGCGAGGATGTCTACCCACCCTCCAGAGACGCCGGGGCGCGCGATCTCTACGTCCACATTGCTGGTCTCCCCTTCCCCTCCTCCAGCAAT
>JASANA010012306.1:0-15018 GCA_030248095.1 Ptycholaimellus sp. GST1_10 | reverse complement strand
TAACGTTCGTCATTCCTGCTATGAATTCAGACATCTGGTAAAAAGGTTGTCTGCAGTTTTCCTTGTCAATGGATGAAGGACACGCACAGGCTGTCAGTATTGATAAAAATGACAAAGAAACCATTGCTGATTGCTTCCTTTTTATTGCTTAGACGCTCTAAAAAATCAGAATCAAGAACGGGTGCAGGAGCTGAACTTTTCAGCCACCGCAACTTCAAAAGCAGTATCAAAAGCCAAACCTGCAAGTTAAGACGCAGAATCTGATAGACTCGAGATAGTCCCTAAGAGGGGTATTCCAGTTTTGAAAAAAAAATTTTACCGAATTGTGCCACAATCCAAGGCAATTTAGTTCTCATCTCTGTGCCACCAGTCGTTTCCCAAAAAGCGAATTGGTTGACCTGATATGGTCACTTTTTGTAAAATGCACTTTTTTGGGCCTTTGAAACTTGCAATTTCAGTTTTTTGAAAAATTTGTTTAAGAATTTACAGATACTTGTGGATCATTATATATCAATCGAAAGGTAATTAGGTGACAAAAAAGGTGGTGTACTCCATTTTTGACATAAATTATTCTGAAAAGCGTAATTTTGAAAAATCGAAAATTTCGAAATTTCAATTTTGGCACATAAAAACTGATAGCTCAAATTTGAGTGGTTTTTTCAAGGGGTGGACCATAACCACGTTAAAATTCAGGTTCTTGTGGTCATTTTGATATATAACACGCCTGGTTTCGGTTTGTTAGAATCAGGAATTTTTTCGATTAACAAGGATGAGCTATAATGGCCGAAGATGCGCGGCCTTATGGTCCAAATAAAAACCTCAAATAACATTACTATACCACCCATATGAATCACTGCCAAAAGTGAGCTGATTTTATTAAAAACTCAGGGATTTATGGATGTTCGAATTTTTGAAACATCAATATTTAGGTTTTTGGTTGAATTATGAAGAGTTCATTTTAAAAAGTCCTTTTCTGAACTTCAATTTACCACCTTGATAGACGTTCATGCGAAAATTCAACTGATTTCATAGAAAAACCATTGATTTATCGATGTTCAAATTTTTTTTGAAACATACGAGATTTTAGGTTTTTCGCTGTTGATAAGAAAAATAATCGATATTTTTCGGAAATTCCTTTTTGCCAGCTTCAAGATATCACCTTATATGGACGTACCTGCCAAAATTCAGCCAATTTCATTGAGAAAACCATCGGTTTAAGTGAATATAAAAGAATTTTGAGAACATCAAGATTTCCAAGTTTTTTCTCCATCAAATCGGGAAATAATTAATATTTCGGAGATTTCCTTTCGCCAGCTTCGATTCTGTCACCTTGATGGACGTACCTGCCAAAATTCAGCCAATTTCATTGAAAAACAAGTGATTTTTTTATGGGAATTTTCGTATTTTGAAATCATCAAAAAATTTAGTTTTGGGCGAAAATCGAAAAATTACGCCCATCCCAAAAAATGGCCTAGAAGATTCCACCCAGAAGGACCTTCATGCAAAAAATTAGCCAATTTCGTTGAAAAACCGCGGAGGCCCGGCCGAAAAGCGCGTGTTGTGTATATATATTGGGACAGACTCGGAACGCAAAAATGGGGTAACTGAGCAAACAATGGTTTTTTGTTACCTGGTGCTGCTTTGGTTCATTTAGTATTGCTGGACCAAATGCAAAAAAAATTGTTCTTCAATAGAGCATGCGATATTTAAAAATCTCACAAATGCTATAGTGGCGTACATGTCATTCTGGGCAAATAGATTTCTGATATTTGTTTCACAGTTAAATTTTTTAAACACCCATAATCATGCAGAGCGCAATAGCTGTTTTATTTTGATGTTTATCTGCTGCTGTTTTATTCATAAGTCTTCAGTTAAGCAGCTATGCATATGTATCCATGGTGTAGTGGTCTATGCGATTAAACAGCTGGGTGAAGTACTGGAAGGTTCGAAATCCTTTTTGGGCAATGAGTTTCTATTTTGGAAATTTCTAAGTGAAAAGACAACTTGGTACCATCGGCAGGTCAAAATTAGAGCTGTTTTCTCCCAAAAATGGGATTGCCCTAAGCATATATCATGAAAATTTCACAAAAGTATTAGTTTGCCAATAAATTTGAATTGTATTTTTGATTTTCGAATTTTTTCTTTGTTTTTTTTTTAAATAATTAAATACAAAAACATAATATTTTTATTTTTTTATCCATTAATATCTTAATATATTTTCGATTCTTTTATGTTTGTTATATTTTTTCAATGAGTTTATTTTTATTTATTTATTTTTCATATATTTAAAAAAAATTGATTTATACATTTTATGCTATATTAAAAGTGGAAGAAATAACTGGTACCATTGGCAAGCCAAATGTGGGTCTCTTTTCTCCAAATTTTGTAGTTGCCTCGAGCAAAACGTCAAGGAAATACATCTACTACTACTGGAATCTGCTGCGTCATTTGTATTATGTTTTTGGCGCGCATGGAAAGAGACACTGAACTGCGCGCCAAAAACAAAATGCAACTGTCCAAGCAGCAGATTCCAGTAGTAGTAGATGTATTTCCTTGACTTTTTGCTCGAGGCAACTACAAAATTTGGAGAAAAGAGACCCACATTTGGCTTGCCGATGGTACCAGTTATATATATATGTATCTGGAAATGCTGGGAACGGGCGAATTCTCAACGGATCTTGACAAACTTTTTTTTTCCTGAAAGGTAATAATATTTTAGAAAGATCTGGAGGGGTAGACCCGGAATTTGAGCATTTGAAACATTACTTTTTTGGGTAGAAAGGTTGAAAAATGGGGTATGCTGTAAAATGCTCAATTCTCAACGGATTTTGACAAACTTTTTTTTCCCTGAAAGGTAATAATATTTTAGGAAGATCTGGAGAGGTGGAACTGATCCCGGAGCATTTGAAACATTACTTTTTTGGGTAGAACTTTTGAAAAATGGGGTATGTTGAGAAATGGCGGATTCTCAACGGATTTGGACAAACTTTTTTTTTGCTGAAAGGTTATAATATTTTAAGAAGATCTGGAGGGGTGGAACTGGTCCCGGAGCATTTGAAACATTACTTTTTTGGGTAGAAAGTTTAAAAAATGGGGTATGTTGAAAAATGGCGAATTCTCAACGGATTTGGACAAACTTTTTTTTTGCTTAAAGGTAATAACATTTTAGGAAGATGTGGAGGGGTGGAACTGGTCCCGGAGCATAAGAAACATAACTTTTTTGGGTAGAAATTTTAAAAATTGGGGTATGTTGAGAAATGGCGAATTCTCAATGGATTTGGACAAACTTTTTTTTTGCTTAAAGGTAATAACATTTTAGGAAGATGTGGAGGGGTGGAACTGGTCCCGGAGCATAAGAAACATAACTTTTTTGGGTAGAAATTTTAAAAATTGGGGTATGTTGAGAAATGGCGAATTCTCAATGGATTTGGACAAACTTTTTTTTTGCTTAAAGGTAATTAAATTTTAAGAATATCTGGAGGGGTGGAACTGGTCCCGAAGCATTTAAATCATTACTTTTCTGGGTAGAAAGTTGGAAAATTGCAATATGCGGTTTTTGCACTGTAGTACCTGAAGTCTTGAGAATTGCACAGAATAGTTGATTTTTTTGTTCACTAGTCTTATATGTCGATTCTAAATCTGTGCTTACTTTTGAAATTGGTTGAGAAACCACAGACTTGATTTTTGAGTTACAAAGTATCATATAAAGGATGCGCTCCGCGGTCACCAATTTAGATCCGAACTTATTGTTAAATATTAGTAAGTTTAGTGTGGTGCCCTTCTGCAATCTGGTCATTTATACAATTTGGAACTTGTATGCATACAATTTGGAACTCATAGAATACAATCAATATGAATGCCAAATCAACCAATTTTAAACTACACTATTCTATGCACCTGTTTGTGCAATTTGGGTTGTCAGTCCCTTCTAAATCTTCTTCAATTTATTCATTGTAAAACCCTGCTGCACTCTGAACATTTGTACAATTTAGATTCACACTTATGATTAATTATTTGTAAGTTTAGTGTGGTGCCCTTCTGCAATCTATTCAGATATTCGATTTAGATCTGAAGTTATTGTTAAATATTAGTAAGTTTAGTGTGGTACCCTTCTGCAATCTGGTCATTTATACAATTTGGAACTGCATGTATGTTGTTGAATATTTTCCATAACGTTTATTTATTATATTCTGTTAAAATTGCACATCTTTTAAATTTAGATTTTATTATTAATCATAGAATGCCAAATGATCGTAGAATACAATCAATATGAATGCCAAATCAACCAATTTTAACCTACACTACAAATCTACACCTTTTTGTGCAATCTGGGTTGTCAGTCCCTTTTAAATCTTCTTCAATTTGTTCATCTTCGGGCCGCTCCGCGGTCAAAAAACTCAAGTCTTTTGTGCACTTCTCTAGATTACAGGAGATACAGTGCAAAAACCGTATATTGCAATTTTCTGGCTCTTCTACCCAAAAAAGTAATGTTTAAAATGCTCGGAAACCGGTTCCACCCCTCCAGATCTTCCTAAAATTGCATTACCTTTCAGGGAAAAAAAAGTTTGTCCCAATCCGTTGAGAATTCGGTGAGGACCAGCATTTCCAGAAATATATATATATATATATATATATATATATATATATATATATACCCGAAGGGCTGCTCCGCGGTCTATAGAGGTTACTAAACATTTGTCCTCATATATATATATATATATATATATATATATATATATATATATATGTATATTTCTGGAAATGATGTCCACAGGCGAATTCTCAACGGATCTTGACAAACTTTTTTTTCCTGAAAGCTTATAATATTTTAGGAAGATCTGGAGGGATAGACCCGGAATTTGATCATTTGAAACATTACTTTTTTGGGTAGAAGAGCCAGAAAATTGCAATATACGGTTTTTGCACTGTAGCACCTGTAATCTTGAGAATTGCACAGACGACTTGAGTTTTTATGTTCACAAGTCATATATTGCGATCCCAAATCTGTGCTTACGTTTGAAAATGGTTGAGAAACCACAGACTTACCCTCTTGAGTGACAAACTTACACACATGGCGATGTCATCAATAGTCAGTAACAACTGAACGGCTAAGAATTGAACTGAAGACTGGAGTTTTTTTGTTCACAAGTCATATAAAGCGATTCCAAATCTGTACTTACTTTCAAAAATGGTTGAGAAACCACAGACCTATCTTCTTGAGTGACCAAATTTCCTGCATGGCAATGGCATTGATAATCAGTAACAGCTGAACGGCTGATAATTGATCAGAGGACTTTGTTCGATTCACAATTTGTACATAACCATTCCAAATCTGTGCTTACTTTTGAAAATGGGTTCCGAAAGACATTATTGCCCTTTGGAGTGAAGAAATTCCATGTATTCATTTTGTAAGCTGGAAGGTGGTGTGCTCCGCGGTCACCTATTGCGCTTTGCGCCATATACTTGTTATATTTCTGCTTGCATCATTATTTTAGAACAGGAAGTGCTCCTACAGCTGACTATCGTGAGTTGGATAAATTAATGAAGGATGAGGAAAATCGATTTCCAGAAGCAGGTTATTAGGTTATCTAGTTTTAATCTGTATTAAATCCAAATAAATCATTGCTTGAATTAATAATAAATCAGAAAAAGATAAATTTTGAGTTTCCAACTCAGTCAGTCAAGGTTAGGCTTCTGTCACCTCAACCTCTGCCCACAACATGCACTGCATGAGATCAGTCTTTACAGTAAACTCTTCCGACAAAATGCACTACATGAGAGTAGTCTTTGCAGTCGGCTCTGCCCACTATGTGAGAGCAGTCTTTGCAGTAAACTCTGCCCACAGCATGCACTACGTGAGAACAGTATGTGCAGTAAACTATGTTTACAACATGCACTACGTGAGAGTAGTCTGTGCAGTAAACTCTGCCCAAAACATGCACTACATGAGACCAGTCTTTACAGTAAACTCTGCCCACAATATGCACTATGTGAGAGCAGTGTGTGCAGTAAACTCTGCCCACAGCATGCACTACGTGAGAGTAGTCTTTGCAGTAAACTCTGCCCACAATATGCACTACGTGAGAGCAGTGTGTGCAGAAAACTCTGCCCACAAGATGCATTCCGTGAGAGCAGTTTTTGCAGTAAACTCTGCCCACAATATGCAATACGTGAGAGCAGTGTGTGCAGTAAACTCTGCCCACAATATGCACTAGGTGAGACCAGTTTTTGCAGTAAACTCTGCCCACAACATGCACTACGTGAGAGTTGTATGTGCAGTAAACTCTGCCCACAACATGCACTACGTGAGACCAGTTTTTACAGTAAACTCTGCCCACAATATGCACTACGTGAGAGCAGTGTGTGCAGTAAACTCTATCCACAACATGCACTACGTGAGAACACTCTTTGCAGTAAATTCTGCCCACAACATGCACTACGTGAGAGCAGTCTTTACAGTAAACTCTTCCGACAACATGCACTACGTGACAGTAGTCTTTGCAGTCGGCTCTGCCCACTACGTGAGAGCAGTGTGTGCAGTAAACTCTGCCCACAACATGCACTTCGTGAGAGCAGTCTTTGCAGTAAACTCTGCCCACAACATGCACTACGTGAGAGTAGTCTGTGCAGTAAAGTCTGCCCAAAACATGCACTACGTGAGACCAGTCTTTACAGTAAGCTCTGCCCACAATAAGCACTACGTGAGAGCAGTGTGTGCAGTAAACTCTGCCCACAGCATGCACTACGTGAGAGTAGTCTGTGCAGTAATCAATTTTGCTTTGAATTGTTTTATGGGTATTCTCGGCATTTGCCTATCATATTGCGGCCTAGGTTAATTGAATTAACAAGTAGCTACAGCAAAGTGTTTATGAATCGTTGATCGAGAAAAAATAATAAATAGCAATTCTAGTAATTTTAAATCTAAATCATGAATCCAGTCTTCTTTTTTCGGTGCTTGTACTTGTCCTGGTCAAATTTTCTATTTTTTGGTGGCTCTAGTGAGTTTTTCTGTAGTTTTTGGCATGTACTTGATGTTTTTTTAGAGAAGTAATTTGGTGCTGCAGACGATGCAGTCCCATTTTTGATGAATTCATGTTTTTGGGCCTCTGGTAGTAGCCTTGTAACCTAGTTTCGCCAATTAACCAAGACTAGGTATCACCAGGGTGGCTCATCAGTTGGGACTGGTGTATATTTGATTTTTACGACCTATCTATGAATCTACCCTTTGCTCCATTGGGTTTTTATATTGATTTGATCTTGATTATAAGTTTTCTAGTTTTGTGTGGTTTTTGTGCAAACGCTTAGAAGTTTTTGATTTTTTCCTCTGATAAGTTTGTCGGTGACCTTTGGGTAATATTTAATCAATTTTTTGACTGTTTTTTCGATATCTGTGGCCTGGAAACCTTTTTTTGAAAGTTTCTAATAGAATTTTTTAGTCAAATTAGAAGTCCTCCCAGATTCTGCTTGAGTTGATGGTGCGGAGAATTTGGGAGAACAGTACATTCGTTCCAATATTTGATGGCTGATTGCTTTCCTTGAATGGTAGGCACATCACTGCGAATGGAAATGATCTTCTCTTGTCGTATAGTTTTACTCTGTTTTCCTGAGTGTGTATGTCTAGATC
Organism: Ptycholaimellus sp. GST1_10; assembly: GCA_030248095.1. Classification (NCBI taxonomy): domain Eukaryota; kingdom Metazoa; phylum Nematoda; class Chromadorea; order Chromadorida; family Chromadoridae; genus Ptycholaimellus; species Ptycholaimellus sp. GST1_10. The sequence goes on along the minus strand of JASANA010012306.1, from coordinate 7,394 downwards.
CAGGAAATGTACCCAGCCGTTTTCTTCGTTTTCGAAGTTTAGCAGCAATGACTCCGGGTAGATTTCCTTGTAGCATTCTTTGAGTGATTCCGTTCCGATTGATAGGATGTCGTCTACGTATCGACATGTGTGTTTCAACCTTTTGCCATGTTTGATGTTTGCTTTATTCGAGAGGAAATTGTATTCTAGTTTGCTAAGGACTAAGTCAGCTATAATGGGGCTGCAGCTTGCCCCCATAGCTATTCCTTTTGTTTGTCTGAATGCCATCCCACTGAATTGGATATAGGTGTTATCCGTAAGGAAGTTTATGAGACTTTTTGTCTGTTCGATTGTCCAACTTTTGTTACCTAATTGTAGGTTGTTGTGTAGGTAGCATGTGCCTTCGATGTGTACAAATTTGAATTTTCTGGTTGTAATGTCTAGAATTTCCCCCAGGGTCTTTTTAATGAGATCGTGTTCTAGAGCTGTGAATAGGGTACTGAAGTCCGCTGTAAACATTTTGCCGTTTCTTCCGTCCATTTTGTTGAGTAAAGTTCTTGCCTGTATGGAGTTTTTAACGCTCCATGTTAGATTGAGACCTCTACTTTCGCCCACTTTTTTGTGTATTTCTGCCAGTAGTTTTTGATTGTGAATAAGATTCGTGTCAGGAGTTCTTCCATATTTTTCGTGGAAGATCTCGACGCTCCTGCTATGAATCTTGATTTCACTGGATTTTTGTGATATTTTGGGCTGTGCCACAGCACAGGGAGTATTTTGTCCCTTGGTAGTAGTTCTAACATCTCTGCTTTTTTGAAGGTCGTAAAGGTGGATTTGTGTCTAATTTCATGCTTATAGATGATTGAATCCATTGTCTCAGTTGTAATTCTGTAAGTTTCGTTGCCTATGGCGTTTAGTTCTGCCCAATGATGGGCACTTGACCTGGCCAGGGGTGGGCGTCTATATAAAATACCGGAAACGCTCTCACCGGAAAAAATAAGTTATACGCCTATATAAACGCCTATTGCTATATATTTTTACGAATAGGCGGTTTCCGGTATTTTCCACGAAATAACGCCTATTTTTTTAACGTTTTTCCGGTATTTTATTTCTATCGTCTAACATGTTACGGCTATTTCCAAATTTACTTCTCTTCTGGCTGTGATTCTGTTCTTCTTTTGACCCCTCAACGGTTTCTCGGAAGCTTGGAGACTAAACAAAGGTGACCAGCACTCAAAGAAGGTTCAAATAAGAAGCTTACTACCCAGATGCCTAATGTTTCAATGGCCTCCCTCCGTCCCTATGTTATGACATAAGAAGTTTACTACCCAGATGCCTAATGTTTCAATGGCCTCCCTCCGTCCCTATGTTATTACATAAGAAGTTTACTACCCAGATGCCTAATGTTTCAATGGCCTCCCTCCGTCCCTATGTTATTACATAAGAAGCTTAGGCTCACTCCAACTTTCCCCCCTCAAGGTTTTTACCCCCCCCCCCCTCATGGGTTTTACCCCCCCCCCCCCCCAAGGTTTCTACCCCCCTCAAGTTTCAACCCTCCCCTCAAGTTTTTACCCTCCCCTCATGGATGCGTTCACATCTGTGTTGAGTAAGGAATCGTTGTAATCGCTGCAACTACGACTCCAATTATCCCCCCCTCATGACTCCAACTATCCCCCCCTCATGGTAATCGACTCACTCCAATTATCCCCCCCCTCATGACTCCAATTATCCACCCTCATGCCTCATGACTACGATTCCCAAGTCTAAGCCCAAGTCCAAGGCTAATCCTAATCTGACGATCCATGAGGGGGGGGTAAAACCCATGAGGGGGGGGGGGGGGGTAAAAACCTTGAGGGGGGGGGGGGTAAAAACTTGAGGGGGGACAGACACCTCATGAGGCGGGATAGTTGGAGTGAGCCGAAGCTTACTACCCAGATGCTTAATGTTTCAAAAACCTCCTGGCGTCCCTATGTTAAAACATAAAGAGCTTACTACCCAGATGCTTTATGTTTCAAAGGCCTCCCCGCATCTCCCTATATTATAACATAGGGAGGGGGGCATAGTCCCTGAGCTTCAACAAAGGGACGGGGGAGGCTCCCTATGTTATAACATAGGGAGGGGGAGGCTCCCTATGTTATAATATAGGGAGGGGGAGGCTTCCTATGTTATAACATAGGGAGGGGGAGGCTTCCTATGCTTCAACATAGGGACGGGGGAGGCTTCCTATGTTATAACATAGGGAGGGGGAGGCTTCCTATGCTTCAACATAGGGACGGGGGAGGCTTCCTATGTTATACCATAGGGATGGGGAGGCTTCCTATGCTTCAACATAGGGACGGGGGAGGCTTCCTATTTTATAACATAGGGAGGGGGAGGCTTCCTATGCTTCAACATTGGGGGGGGGGTGGCTTCCTATGTTATAACATAGGGAGGGGGAGGCTTCCTATGCTTCAACATAGGGACGGGGGAGGCTTCCTATTGGGCTGGCGCGAATGGAGCGTGAGCCGAGTGTCAGCGCCCAGCCCCTCTTTTCGATGTTATAACATAGGGAGGGGGAGGCTTCCTATGTTATAACATAGGAAGGGGGAGGCTTCCTATGCTTCAACATAGGGACGGGGGAGGCTTCCTATGTTATAACATAGGGAGGGGGAGGCTTCCTATGTTATGACATAGGGACGGGGGAGGCTTCCTATGTTATAACATAGGGAGGGGGAGGCTCCCTATGTTATAATATAGGGAGGGGGAGGCTTCCTATGTTATAACATAGGGAAAATTGAAGCTCCAAAGAGGCTAAAGGAAGATTCTGAAGGCCCAAAAGGGGCCCAAAAAGGGATAAAAGGTGTCTCTGGGAATCAAGGTTGCCTAAAGGCTTCCTTTTTGGAGCGTTTTCATGTACAGAATGGCCCAAAGTTTGCCTCGTAACGCCTAAAAATAAAATTCTCAATCTCTGACCGTTTAAAAATAAAATTTTTAAGCAGCTACTAGTTATTTATAAATGGGAGCCGCAAATGAAATTGACGTTATATTTGGCTTTTTTGACCCCTTGCCGGAAATCGATTAAAAATAACGCAAACAAAAAAAAGTGAAATATACGGCTAAACGACTATATAACCGTAAATGTATATATAGACGTGCCCATCATTGGTTCTGCCTCTATGCTTCTTTCTACTCCTAGTTCCAGGCAGAGCCTCTGGACGTAGAACTTCTTGCAGATGGCTGCGAAGTTCGTCGAAGCTTTGTCAACTGGTGTGATTATGAATTTCGAAGTAGCCTTTTTGATGTTTCTGATAGCCGTATTGGTGCGTTTGCAGCATTTCGCATATTTTATGCATGCATTTCGTTCTGCCGTACTTAGTACCCTGTTTGTTTTGTTCCCTATGTGTGCATGTATTTTCGCGTAGGTTTCGTGTTGTTGTTTGGGTGTCAGTTCTCCTTTTCTGCCTTTTGCTAGTGTCCAGCATTGTAGTGTTTCCAGTGCAAATCTCAGTGCGTTTTCTACTTCTGGATAGATGTGAGGTCTGTATTTTGTTCCCTTACTGATCAATGTTTTTTCTAGGCCTAGGAACGTAAAATCCTCGGTGTTTATGTGTCCGAAATGTTTGTATTTCTCTTCATACTTTTCACAATCGCATCCTTGTCTCAATAGCTGTAAAGTTTCTTCTTTTGTTAATTTCTTGAGAAATTTGCTGTAGTTCAGTATTTCGCTGCCTAGCGTGGTCGTAGGTTTTGTGTAAAATGAGAAAACCGGTATTTTCTTTTGTTGTGAATCTTTGTTTATGGGTGGTTTCCTTTCCTTTAATCCTAATTTCTTGAGGATTGTCTTCGGATGTATTTTTTCACTGTATGTATTTGTATGGGTGAAGGGGATGCGTCTTTCGATCTTTGTGCGTACGTCGTCTTCAGTTGTTTTTGGTTTTTCTTTCATATCTCTGGCTCGTTTGTATGAGGCTATTAGTTGGTAGATTCTATAGCCGTAGTTATGCAGGTCTTTCTCTATTACATCCATGAGATTTCTAGTTTCTTTCGTTTTTAGTCGTTGCAGAAAATTGAATAGTTTTATTCCGTCGTATTGGTTGAATTTCAGTGCTGCTCTAAGGCCGTTTCCGTTTTTATATGCTCTTTTCAGGTCGTTCTCATTTGTTTGTCAATGTTTTTTGCCCGATTCTTCTTCTTGAGTTTTGTTTTTCTTCGCTAGGATTTTTCGGAAAAGATTTATAGTTCTTTGTAGCGCCCTATGTAGTGTAACTGTGAACCAGGGGGGTTTTCTTCTGTCATAGGGGTTTGTTTCCTCTGTGATACTTCCGAATCCTTGGATATTAGTGTTCAATCCCCAGGGGTAAGCTGTGTTTAGAGCTAGAATGTATGCTGCTTCTAACTCTTCTAGTGGCGGGTCTTCATCTGTTCTTGTATGTAGAATTGTTAGTTGTGGTTCTAGTTTTGCCTCGTGTGCCCTGTTCAAATGTTCGTATAGGTGGGTAAATTCTTCGTTCTTAAGCATATTCCATCTGTGTTGTCCCATTCTTGTGTTGATTTGTTGTTTCGTCAATCCTACATATTTGGATGTGCATCCGGGGTGTGTGCATTCTAGTAAGTAAATGATATCCTTGCTTCGACAGGTAATGTTCCTTTTAATTACGTGGCCGATTCTTTTTGTTGAATAGCTTGTGCTGGTTGCATATTGATTTTCTGTGTTCCACCATCCGCAGGTCAGACATTTTCCGCATGTTCTAATCGCATTTGATGTATTTAAGTGCTCCAGTATTTTTCCTTTCTTGGTGTGGATTGTTTTTGATTTGAAGTTTTTTGCCCAAGTTTGGGAACGAACCGGAGAATTTCCGTTTTTTCTCTGTTTGCATTCGTGTTCTGCCTTCCGTTCTAGGGCAGCCCGTTTTCTTGTTTGTACAGGACTTCTGGGGGAATTTTTGGGGTACCGTCCTTGTAGTACCTCCTCCCTAGGGGCGCCGCGGACTTTCGATGGTACTGTCATGGACAGTCCTCTCCAGCCGCGGCAAGAACGTGTTTCTTTTTTTGGGCTTTTCATTGGAGTTTTTTCCGGTTTTTTGACTCGATTTGGGCTTCTTATGAATCGCAAAAATTTGGATTAAAAAATATTCATAAGAACTGGATGCTGTAGTTTTGATAAAAAACTACTTCGCTCAATCATTCATAAATGGCCAGTGACGGAAATGGCAGTTTGATTGATGACCGAGCCATGATCACTAAATGATCCTGAAGTGCCGATTATTTAGAGTTCTTAATTTTAATTGATTATGCCCGTTAACTTTTTACCCAATATATAATTAATTCAATAAAATTTGGCAAATCAGTGATATTTTAAATCCGATAGAATTGCGCAGTTGGAGCATGACTAGCGCGTGGAATAGTATTCGGTGGGCGATGATTGTAATGCTAGACCTACTATGTTTGATTCCTCATCTCATTCGCTTTGATTCCTTGCGGTGAAAATTGGTCTTTCGGAGTGAAATTTGCGGTGGAGAGTAAAAGAACTGAGAATGGGTGGGGACGAGCGGAAGTGTGGGAAGGGGAGTTCTGAGAGTGGGAAGTCGGTGGGTGCCACGAAGAGCAACAGCAAGGCCAGCTTCTCCGACAATCCCCTGACCCCCAATCCCTATCCTCATTGCAGCCTCGAGGACTGCCCTCGTCTCGCCTCGAGCTTCATCAATGCTACTATGCAGGACCAGACCGACTTCTTCTACAACTCTGGTTGCTTTTACAAGGGACATTCTGTCTTGTAGTTTTGAGCATAGGATGCGTTTTGCAGGAAAGCCTGAGCCCCTCAATCCGACCACCTATGCCATGCCGGGGTCGGTGGAGGACAGCTTGGTGCTGCCCGTCATCAAGTCCAACGACGCCGAGCTGGCCACCCAGCTGGAAGAGTGGAAGTCCATGCTGGAGGCGCGCATCTCTCAGATTGAGGTACTCGAGTCTTCTTATCGTTTTGCTTATTTCGATTGTCCTTGAGTAATGGTGTGAACGGGAATGAGTGTGGTTTGTGGAATGAAAGACTGGTATAGGGCCGTCAAACGGGGATGATTGCATGCACCAAATTGCAAGCCACTGAATTCAAACGGGTGGGGATGGCCGTAGCCCGGGATCAGCAGCGCCTTCACGAATTGCAGATCCAGTGCGAAGGATTGGAGCGCCACTGTAGGATTATCGCTTATTTTTTCCTACTTTGTTTTGTTTGAAATCTAGATTAGGACACGAATGAAAGTATTATTGATAATAAATGGGCAATGCGAGTAATTCTTCAGGTAATTGATGAATTTCAGCCCGTCTGGGCAACGTGCTGATTGGAAAGCTGTCCAAGTGGCTTCGCTTCCAGAAAGGGAAGAGCAACCAGGAAATGGAGATGGTGAGCAAGCGATGGTGGAAGCAGGTAGTGCTTATTTTTAGCCTGTTTACTGGACACTCTGCCCACACTATGCACTACGTGAGATCAGTCTTTGTAGCAGCTCTGCCCACAACAAGCACTACGTGAGAGCATTCTTTGCAGAAGCTCTGCCCACAACATGCAATACATGAGATCAGTCTTTGCAGCAGCTCTGCCAAAACATGAACTACGTGACAGCAGTCTTTGCAGCAGCTCTGCGCACAACATGCACTACGTGAGAGCATTCTTTGCAGCAGCTCTGCCCACATCAGGCACTATGGGAGAGCAGTCATTGCAGAAGCTCTGCCCACAACACACACTATGTGAGAGCAGTTTTTGCAGAAGCTCTGCCCACAACATGCACTATGTGAGAGCAGTATTTGCAGCAGCTCTGCCCACAACATGCACTACGTGAGAGCAGTCTTTGCAGCAGCTCTGCCCACATCACGCACTATGGGAGAGCAGTCATTGCAGAAGCTCTGCCCACAACATGCACTACGTGAGAACAGTTTTTGCAGAAGCTCTGCCCACAACATGCACTACGTGAGAGCAGTATTTGCAGCAGCTCTGCCCACAACATGCACTACGTGAGAACAGTTTTTGCAGCAGATCTGCCCACAACATGCACTACGTGAGGGCAGTCTTTGCGGAAGCTCTACCCACAACCTGCACTACGTGAGAGCAGTATTTGCAGCAGCTCTGCCCACAACATTCACTACGTGAGAGCAGTATTTGCAGAAGCTCTGCCCACAACAAGCACTATGTGAGAGCAGTCTTTGCAGCAGCTCTGCCCACAATATGCACTACGTGAGAGCAGTCTTTGCAGCAGCTCTGCCCACAACAAGCACTACGTGAGAGCATTCTTTGCAGCAGCTCTGCCCACATTATGCACTACGTGAGAGCAGTCTTTGTAGCAGCTCTGCCCACAACAAGCACTACGTGAGAGCAGTCTTTGCAGCAGCTCTGCCCACAACACGCGCTATTTGTGAGCAGTCTTTGCAGAAGCTCTGCCGACAACATGCGC
>JASANA010012305.1:0-20648 GCA_030248095.1 Ptycholaimellus sp. GST1_10 | reverse complement strand
TGGTCGGTCGAAGTACAGATAAGCTAACGAGCTCTCTGCTTTACCAAACGCTGTGGTGTAACAGCAGGAACATAGCGAGATTCTCTTTCGTAAGTCACCGGAAGAGGCCCGGAAGAGCCGGGGAGGAGAGCGGAACAGGTTAGGGCATCTTGGGGAAAATAGACAGACTGATCCCGGCCTCCCTTCCGCCCGCATCGTCAACATGGGACGGACGAAACAGGTTTGGGAAACATCACAGGCAGGCCGTAAAAAGATTTAAAATATGTGATGTGATGGTTTGCCTCATTCACCTCGTGCGGCATTTTATTGAAAACTTATTTAAAAATAATTAAAATAAAATAAATGGCCTCCGACCTCAAGGCCCTGCCGCCTCTCGTCTGGCCTAATTTGGTTTCATTTCTTTTCTCTCTCGGAAATTGTGTGATTTGTCTTGTGATTTAATGATCCTTCAAAAACAATTTAAATTATTTTTTCTTCAAATAATAGTGTAGTGTTTTTTGTCCATGTTTTGCTGCGCAAGATGTTTGCGAATATTTTGCTGAACACAAAGAGATTCATGGAGCAGTAGGTATGGTCTGTTGGTTACTTGTCATTACGTAACGGGTTAATTGAGCATGCGTTTAGTAATAACTTTCCAATATCGATGGTCCCTTACGCACAAAACACTGAACCTAAACTAATCCTAATTCTAATCTTAAACGCAAGCCTTAGCTAATTGGTCAGGATAAGAGCTGTTATCAATAGGCAGGATGTAAAATTATATATTTTCTAAATGAAAGTGCCATAAATGCTCTTTTCCGGTTAATGGCATGATTTGACAGATGAGGGAAAATGAGGTGGTGGAGATCCTGGTGGAAGGCCTGCTAAGCTCCGGGGATCCGCAAAGCATCGCCTATGCGGACGCTTTTGCCAGCTTCTCTCCTGCAGAGCAATGTTTTTAGCACCTATAGCTTTATCCAATCCCAAAGATGGCAGAGCCTCTCTGGACTCGGAAAAGCTGGCCTACCCAGCAAGCCTTCGCCTGGCCAGCCAGCAGCTACGTTGCCAGCGCAAGCTCTACTCATAATAACGAGGTTTCACTGGATCGTTTAATTATCATATGGCCCAATTAAATGCAATTAGCGAATCAAGAAGTCATCTACCTGATGAAAATTGACTAAGAGTCCTTATTGGGGATTTATTCTTAATGAGAGTGGTAGAGAGTAGTGATTCTTGGTTAATTGGCTATAATTTGAAGATAGAGCTTGCCAAGCACTCCCTGTGCCTAGTTGGGGAACCAAGGCGGTCTGATATGAAACGGCAACTCCTCTCTGCCTTGGTCTGAAGTCGTACCATGGAATTTTGCGTCCATAAATTATCTGACTTTTTTGTTTGCAAATTCACAAACATCCCTCTTCATAGGTGCTTTTTATGACTCTGCCTTAGAAAATAATAGCTTACGAATTTTGAACACTTCACAAATAGTCAGTCACAATTATTCAATCATTCCAGGCCCACCATATTTACAAAAAAACTGAAACCTCTGGCTGGTGAGTGGGCGAAGTGAGTTGTGCAGGGCGTGTATGTGGCAGAGAGGCTGGAGAGGAAGGATGGGTGGAAGGAGGCTGCTTCGTCTGGCGCACCTTCTGCAAGCCTTCTCCCCCGACGAGCAGGAGCGGACAGCCGCGGTCCTTCGCGCCATCGCTCGTCGCGCTCTTGCCGAAACCTGTTGGCCGATCTTTCACGCCTTGCACTAGATCCGCTCATCTAGGGACAATTGATCTTTGGCTGAGTAGTCCTGGAATTTTGAGGAGAATTTTGTACTGAATCTGATTCATCTATTTTGAGTATAAATGCTCAAGGTCCCATCTGCTGGTAACGAATTTGTAGCGATTTTTGGCGGTTGACAAGAGTGGAGTGGGGTGAGACTGGACAGTGGCAGCTGAGATAATCGAGCAGTTGACGGTGGCGGAGGCGAACGAGACTTGGCAGGAAGTTCTTCAGCAAGCATCCGAGCGTCTTGGACAGCAACAGCTATCTAACCTTCACGCATTCCTCCTCAAGCACGCACCAGCGAACCAGCTTCCACTCTGTTAGTTCTGCGCGATGCAAAAATTAATAAATTGATGAAAAAGAACAAAAAAATTTGCGAGGAAACGAAAGAAAAATGCGATTCATGATTCTGAATGTTGAAGTCCGAATTTTGATATGGCCTTTGCATTTCGGTAGCTAGTTTTGAAAAGGCCTCCGAGGTCAACGTTTTTATAAAAATTGGGTAATCTTGAGAAGGGAGATTCTTAATTGCGGATGAATTTCTATTGAGCAGTTGCATAGACTCGTCAATGCACTCCATGACGCTCCCGGACTTTTCCAAAAATAGCACTGTTTTTGAGGGCAATTTTTTCTTTTTCTGCCACAGTATGTTGAGGCCGAGACATTGGAAAATTGCAAGTAGACGATACTCCTGGTAGGAGACAAGCCCTTACTCCAGGTAGGCATGCGCCCGATTAACGAGACTGATTGCCTCAATGTGCCTGTGGCTTTCTAGGTCTCGAATTGTCCAGGCAAGCGCAGAAAACAGCGATCTCTGATGCTTTGTTTGCGAACAGGCAGCGGAATGTGCAAGATAGTCCAGTTTTGCTGAGGGTGAAGATTTCGTTTAACCATGCCAGTCCCTTTGAATCAGCTAATAAGTTTCGGCAGGATGAAGCGCTTCGTTGGCGAACTGGACAGCTTATACTACTCATCCTGAGGACAGCAAGGTTTAGTGCAGTTTTTAAAAGCTCTTTTATTTTCTTCAAATTATGCAAACTAAATTGCTGACTGAGAGATATCAGCCTTAGCGACTTGTCAGATTGAAGTAATTTTTATATTGACTTAGTTTTTTAAATTTTCACTGCTTGTTCAGTTCTGACTAAAACAATTTGCAGCCGAGTAAAATGTAGCAGAGGATGAAGAGAGCTTGTCACAGCTGCTACGCCTGCTGATGCTGAATGAGGAGTTGGCGATCGCTGAGAGCCCTAAAGAGGAACTCACGGAGCAAGCACTGCTTCTGCTTGCTTCTCACTGGCTTAGACGTTGCATTTTTCTGCTCTTTTCTTTAACTAGCGCCTTAGTTCTGTCCCCTGGGAAAAATAGAACCAATCTGGCTACCAATCTCAAAGGATAGCTGGCCATGGCTTAGAGTAATCAAATAAATGAAGAGAACGTAAAAATCCGAAATAATTTAATGTTTATATTCGGGAATTCTACCGGAAAACAAAATTTACGAAAACTTGAGGTACAACGATTAGTAACTGACTTATGATTTCTGATTTCAAAAGTGCATGAAACATCAACTGCTGAGCTAGCTCAGGTCAACTGCATTTGACTGTTAGGCGCTAAGGAGCTCAGCCAGTGCATGGCGTCCAGTCCGAGCCAAAAGTTGCAGCCTTTGCAGATGTTGCCGAACCCTGCCTTGTACACGGCCCAGGGCTGGGCAAAGGACACCTTTTTGTCCACGCGCCTTGCAAAATCCTCCCTTTGAGCCAACCAAAAGCCATTGCATTCGCTTGCGTCAGCCAAAAAAGGAGCAGTGAAAAAAAAGTTAAAGAAAAGTGTCAGGATCAAAATGGCAAAAAGCAGGATCTCTTCACTGTAATGGGCAAGAGCTGCCGTGAGGTGCAAGGGCCGCGAAAGAAAATCTCAAAGGTCATGAAGGAAAAACTGTTGGACGGTGGTGAGTCCGCCCTGGCTCATGTCGCAGAGGGCAGCGATACTGCGTGTGGTGCTGCCGTCAAAGACCCGGAGTATGTAGTCCCGATCCTCCCGCGCCCCTGCCTTGTAGTAGTCGGAGCAGGTGTAGCAGATGCTCCCGACTGGACCAGGGCTGGGTGTGGTGGGAGTGGAGGGGCTCAGCGTGGTGGGCGCTGGCGGGGTAGATCAGGGCTGCCCTGCACTCTTTTTCACTCTTATGAAGTATAGATGGATATACTCCCGTGTATCAGTAAAAGTTAAGCTGCGCAAGGGAGGTATCTTGGTCCCAGCTAATCCAAGCCTGCATTGCGAAAACGCGCCACTGTTCAAGGGAGCTCGTCTGAGAGAGCTCGTTTCGTTAGTTTTATTCGACTCATGGATGCTAATTCCATTTTACGCGTTTTTCGCAATTCATGCTATCTCTAAAATGTGAGAACCATCGACCAGGGTTGTTGTTTGCTCGGCCGCTGGTGAACTGGACGCTGAAGAAGTCTTCCGTAGATTGCAGCTCATTTGCACAACTGCCTGACTTACACCTAAATTTTCACTAGGCTTTGGCAAAGAAGTCAAACTGCCGAAAAACGAGCCTTACTCAACTAGCAGTTTTCAAAAGCCGTCATAAATTTTGAGCACGTCGCCTTGGCCTAGTCGAAGGTCCAGGAAGCTAAGGGCCAGCCTCTCCTTGTTATTCCCGTAGATTAGATAGAGACAGCTCAGGTCAGGGCAATACTGCTCAGGGTATCCTGTCATTAGGCGAAAATGACTTCGAAAAAGCGATTGCAATGGTTTTAGGACATTGTTTGAGAAAGCGAAACTCAAACGAAAAAAGCCTGAAAATCTTCAAAAGGCTTGGTCTTAGAAGCCGATAAGTCCTGGACGATTTTTAGCCGATAAGGCTAAAAAGTTGCAGAATTGTAGAGAAATTTGAAGAAAACTGTTTGTCCGAACTCCTCCTTCTCCTACTACTCCTCCGCATCTGCTCAATGGACGATAGTAGGTATTCATTTGGCCAACAGTAAAGGGTAGAGTCGGCCAGGCGAAGAGATTAGATGTACAATTAATAAGACCTCATTGAAGGGTCTAAGTCATGAGGCTGAGTGGTCAAGTGGGTTTATGGATCGTCCCAAAAATGGTGAGGGCTGGGTTCGAGTCCTCTCCAGTGCAAATTTTTTTCACTCTTTTCTTTGCTCTTCTCCCTCTTAAATAATAAATCGCAAGTAGAAAAAATTCAGTGAACCAACTGCTTTTTTATCTTAAAAGTGGAAGAATTATCTGGTACCATCGGCAAGCCTAAATTCAAAAATTCGATTAGCCTGAGTTTAAAGTCAAAGAAATACATCTACTACAAGTGGAATCTGCTGAGCCACCTGCATTTTGGTTTAGCGCGCAATGGAAAGAGCAACTGGACTGCGCGCTAAAACAAAATGCAATTGTCTTAGAAGCAGATTCCACTTGTAGTAGATGTATTTCTTTGACTTTAAACTCAGGCTAATCGAATTTTTGGAAGAAAAGAGATTTAATTTAGGCTTGCCGATGGTACCAGATATTTGTCTTTATATAAAGGGAAAAAGTAAAATAGTCAAGCTGCAGCTACTCACATTTTGAATACATTTACGAAGAACAAATGGCTGCACCAACCCTTTGCCAATGCTGGCACAGATGCGGCAGAATTTAGACAGAATTCCCCTACTTTGAATACAACATTAAAACATATTTTTATTCGAAACCGACTGCAGTTCAACTTTAATTTCCCAAAAACAACCATATATTGCAAAGCACACATTACACCAGCCACTCACCAAACTTCTCACCTCTCCGCAGCCCCAAGCAATCCCCACCGGATGCCCCCAGATGGACTGCCCCAACTGCAGCCTCTTCCTGCCCCGCTCCAGTTTCGTCCAACACCTGGCCCGCCTGCACTTCGGCAGCTTCTGCATGGCGCCCAAGTGGGCCTGCGGTGGCTGCGATTTCCAGGCAGCTTCCCCCGCCGACGCTGCCTTGCACGCTGTGCTGCTGGATCACGGCTCGGCCACTCTGAAGCTGCCCAGCAGTGTTCTCTTTGCTGCCGCCGCCAAGTGCCAGGGCTCGTCTGCCAGGGAGAAGAATGGCGTAGGGATGAGGACGATGGGCCAGCTGGAGCCTACGCGAAGAGGTTGGAGGAACCTCTGGGTATTTGCCGCGAAATACCCCATATTTAGAAGTTTCTAAGCGTCTTTATACGACCTCTATCTATGCCTTAGCTTAAGCCTCAGCGTCACAGTGTTTGGAGCTTTAACCTAAGAATTTTGGAAAAGAAAGAATTGGATTTGTGGCAATTACCTGGCATGCTTGGTGGCTGTCGGCGATCGCTGGGGATAGTTGGATTTTATGATTCGAGGGTTTTGCGTCAGGCACCAGATAGGCTAGACTTTTGATCAACGCTAGTTTGGGGCCAGAACGTTCCCACGAATTTCAAAAACGTACCCTCCACTTGGAAAGTCTTGGGCTTAGTTTCAAGGCTTAGGCTGAGGCTTAGGATAAGGTTAAGTTTAGATGGAGGTTGTATAGTGACTCTTAGTGGGAGATTACAGCGGTTATGTTGTCGAATAGGGACTTTCATTATTCCACTGATATCACAACTCGTATACTGACGAAAAGCTAAGGCTTAGTCAAAAAACTTTGTATAGTGGCAACTGCGTAGGCTTTGCTTGCAAAGACTTAAAACTGGTCAATAATGGGGCTCATAATTGCGCAGACACTTGGCAGAATAAAAGTCCCTATTGTGCGAAATTGCCATTACAGCTAATTTTTCAGCTTAATATACAATTTTTATAGATTCCGACAACCTGCTGGGCTCAGCTTGGCCCCTTTGGGATGCAGATCTTTCGACTGCTGAGCCAAAATCCGAAGATGGCAATTCAACTGCTGCTCCGGAATATCCAACCCTGCCAGAGTCGAAAACAATCCATCTCGTAGCAGAAGCAATGACCGAAGTTCAGCAGAGCACAAATTCTGAGTGCACCATACTTGTCCGAGATTTAAGCAGCCGCCGTAAAGGGCCAAGAAGAACTGTGGTACAGTTTTGCTTCGCTCGTTCAATGAATATTCATTTTTACCTATCAGTTGAAACTAATGTTTTGCAAAATTTTTTAATTTTTTTGGATTTTATTTTGTCATATTTTTATCTTTTTTGAAATTTGTGCTTTCATATTTTTTCGGCCCCAAGCTACTGAGCCTTGTCAGTTGTGGGATAGCGCCTTCTACACCAGTCCGACCTTCGAAGGCCTGCGCTGTGGTCTGCCCAGCGCCAGCGATGCCAATCGCAGCTGCAACTGGCAGAACAGGGTCGTCCACGCTGGGAACGCCCGCATCCACACCCTGCAGGAGCACCGGGCTCACCTGGACCCAGCCTTCTACAGACAGCTGCTCGCGGAGATCGGCGATGGCAAAAAGAAAGGTTGCTTTTGACTCTTGAATCGAACTGGTGATTTTGTACTTTCTGATTGGAATTTGTTTCATGATTTAAACTTTTTCGGAAAACGTTTTAGTGCTTTGAAAACTTTCAAACGATCTTCAGTTTAAATGGTGGAAATAGAATTAATTTTAGAATTAAGTCGTTAGATTGGTTGAGAAAACATTGTTAGAGTGATTTTCAGGTAGCAAGCAACTGGCGCAAATAATTCAGATGAGCCATGAAGAGAAGCAAAACGACGATGCTTCACAACGTAACCGTCAAGTTCCGAATTCATCGAAATAAACTTTTTTAGCTCTTAAAAACCGTTGCTAAAATGATTTCAATGTACTCAAAAATACTGTTGTTTCTTTTCTATTGCATCTGAGTTTTTATTGCGTAGCGAAATGCAGTGAATCGCTTTTGCGCATTAGCAAGTTCCAAAAAGCGCATTTTTTTAGTTTTTATCGATTAATGGCTCATTATATGAGTATCATTATATCAAATTTTATACCTGGGCTTGGACAACATCTCATTATCTTCTCCATCCTTTTCTTCATACTCTTACTCACTCTCAGCTGCCTCTCCTACTTCAGCTGCACGTTCGCCTGCTTTGAGGTACTCCCACCCCCACCCCTTTAGCACAATATATTTGTTCTGTGAGAATGGGGTTCGAATTAATTTGTCTCATAAAACATTATCCGCTGTTATGGCTAAGATAAGAGAGGCCGAAAAAATTGATTGTCAAGGCCGCGGTGCTACCGAGTGCCCCTGTTCACCAACCGCAAGCACGTCTGGCCCTGGCGCACGCTGGAGGCCGCCATGTGAGCTCTGTCCCTGTACCCTTTTCTCCCTCTTCAATCGAGACACCGACCCCGCTCATTTGTTGATGTTCTTTCATTTTTCATCATTATTCAGTAATAAAATTCCTTGAGGGTGTGAAAGTGATTCTTCCTTTTGGCAATGGGACACAGAAATCATATCCTAAATGCGGCGATAATTCCAACTTTTACCTCTACAGAGCAACACCTCGTCTCCACATAAAATTTCAGCCAATTTTGTTGAAAAGCTACAGAAATACAAATTTTCACGATATTAGCCATTTAGTTTTTAGAAGGTTGGCGGTTTTAGAAGGTTGGATTTAAAAGGTCGAATAAAAATTTGAATTTGAACATTGAAGGGCTTCTTACGAAACTATTAGTTCTCTAACGCCGCTGGAAATGAATAGAATGACAAAGATGACGAGTGATTGAACCTGCCTTGGTGGAGGAAAATGGGCCAAGCGTAGGCGCCCCCGGGATGTGTTGGAAGCTTAGCCAAATCACCCCCATCAGATGAGGCCCATTTGGTTGAAGCCTAAAAGCCTCTTGCTCTCTCCCTCTGCAGCAATCATGCCCTGGGGATAATTGCCTCTGCGTAGGCGCCCCCTTGGAGTGTGCTGAAATGGACTTGAGCCCTGCAACAGCAAATTAAGCATCACAATCGGCTGAAAGTATTTTCCAGCTCTCCCATGTATACTGCAGTTTGATAGATACTTTTTTTCATTTCATTTCGCACATCCAATGTTTGTAATTTTATGCATAAAAATATCATATCTTAGGCTAAAATTTAACTCTAGCTTTATAAAAATGTCGTTCACGGCGCAAATGATTTCAACCTAAATGATAAACTATAAATGAATGAATTTAAAACTACTGCTAAAGCTAAAGCTCTGTTAATAAAAGCTGTTTAGCGTTTGATTTCGCCGATAGGCGGCCCCTTCACTCACCCAGCTCTGTTGATAAAAGCTGGTGTCTTCAAAAATATCTCAATTGACTTTCTATTTCAGTCAAGTTGAATATGGCAAATTATTTTTTGCCACGTCAATGCCATGCCAATATCATGGTGAAAATGCTAACTGGTTAGAACTTTTCCCCCTCAAACTTTTACATATTTCAGTGATTTGCAGTCATATTGCTTGTGAACTTTTCTCTGGCAAAAGGAAAAGGAAAAGATAAAACTTCTGAACGTCAAAGCATAACCTTAACCAGCTTCTGCTCAGAGATCGGAGGAAGATTCGAAGAAGGCAGCTGTTTCTTTTTCTCTGTCGAAACTGGCAACTGGTTGGTCCCTCCCCCCCCCCCCCCCCCTCAGGTCCAGCAGAGCCTAGCTGGGTCCAGGCAGCAAGCCTGGGATCACTGTGAAGGGTTGCTGCCTGACTTTCAATCGGGCGATGAAGTTTTCCGCGCCCGCCTTGCCCACATCCGCAGTCCAGCCTTTCTCAGCCTATTTCACGACCAAAGGACCCCTGGCACGGACTACTGGCTCGGACTGCGCATGGTGGAGGGCGCGGAGGATCACCGGGACTTTGTTGGTTGCTTCCTGGCGCATTTCCAGCCTGACTAGCTGAGCTTATTGATCAGACCTATTCCACCTGGATGGACGGCAATGGGGGCTTTGAACGGCTGGCCTGCTTCAATGCCGGCGAATTGGGCAGCATCTATACGGAGCCATTGCCAAAGTCAAGCCAATGCTTCATCCTCCTTGACAATGGCGGCCTCCAGCGACCCATCGACGACTGCTCTGCCGGCTATCCCGCCGCCGCCTGCGAATTTCTCCCTGGTCACTCCAACCCATTCCTATTCGCCCTCCTTCATTCCCTCCCATTCACAGACACCGAGCCAACAAGCGGCAACGTTGCGGCCTGCTCCGATCCCCCGCCACTACCAGTTGAAGCCGTCCCAACCACAACCACGACAATGCCAACAAGCACTAAGAAGCTGGCAACCAGCCCGCCTCTCCGCACCACCTCCCCTGCGCCAGCCACCACTTCCACGACTTCGCCCCTTCCTCCAACAACAACTGTGAAGCCCACGGAGCTGCTAGGGAGCACAGTGGGGACTACCAGAGGCGCCGTCAACGAGGACGCCAGCCAGCCCGCTCCCACTCTACCTCTCACCGGTCTCCTCTTTTGCACTAGGGGCAGGGGTGGCAAGATACAAAACAATAAAGTTGAGAATAAAGCAATGATCGATGACTGAACCAAAAAACTGGCAGATGTTTCGGGGGCCCTTTGCCAATTGAGCCTGGGTTGCCTTGCCTGCTTCCTTGGCCCTTTGGCCCCTGCACACTAAGCTGATGGAATTGCAGCAGACACCACGTTAGCAACCAGCACACCGAATCTCCTCCTCACTTCCACGGCCAACCGTCTACCTCATCACACCACCTCAGCCCAAGCTTCCACCATCAAGCCTCCAGGCATTTCCTTCCCTTCCACCACATCGCCAGCAGTCGGTATTGGCATCACATTATTATCCATCTTTTCACAGCAGGCTACAGAATAAACAAGGTATTATCGGCTATCGCCAATAGATGCGCGGCCTTGTTCACCTTGTGACGCATTGGAATGAATAATAAGCAAGTCAGCTCAATAAATACTACAATGACAAACAAAAGTAAAATGCCACAAATTGATCTAGGTCTATTTTGGGTTTCTGAGACATTTAAATGATAAATAGCAATCTAAATAATAATCAATAATTAATACAAGTAAAATTTAAATTTTCGAAATATTTTCGAATTTCAAGGTCTCCATTTTCGAGGTTTTTTGACCATAAATCAAGAACCAATCAAAATGGCGTCGATCCCACAAAAACGTCCCGAGCCACCACCCAGACGGACCTTCATGCAAAAAATCAGCCAATTTCATTGAGAAACCGAGGAGTACGGGCTGCAGTACCACAAACATATATATATATATATATATGCGGACAGACGGACGAAAAATGGGGTAACTGTTAAAGCGGGCCTTGGCCGCCCGCCGCTCCAGGCAGGGCGCCAGAGCTCCTCCGGCCTCCGGGCATGGCTGCTACGGCCCCTACGCTTCGCCTAGCATGCTTCGCATGCTAGGCTACGCTCCGGGGCCTCCGCACCCATGCCCTACGGCCTCCGGAGCTCTGGCTGCCCTGCCCTTCGCGGCAAGCGGCCTGCGGCCGCGCAAAAACTTCTCAGGTTTGACAAACCAGAAATATATATGGTACTATAGGCAAACTTAAATTGAATCCCCTTCCTCTCCAAGATTCGATTGGCCTACTACTAGTGGAACCTGCTTCTTAGACACTTGCATTTTGGTGTAACCTGCCTTGAGTGTTGCTGGTGTTCCTTGAGGGTTTGCTAGCAGGGGTCCAAAGCTGTTGCTGTGTGCAATCGATCAGCGCCATTTGTAGTGGGCATGAAAACTTTCAGGTCATGCCAAATCTAAGGAGCCTACAACAGTCAAGGGAGAAACGACCCCAGAAACGGAACGCAGTCTAGGAGAAACGACCCCAACTACGAATTCAAAACCTAGCACCCCAAAGGGTGAGACAACACCAAGACCAAAAGAGACCGTACCCAAAACATATCAAGCCACCACATTCAAGGATGAAAACACCCTAAAACCGATTGAGACAACTTCTAAAGCAGTCATAGCACTTACCACCTTCAAGAATGAGACAACCTCAAGGCCAAAGGAAATTACTTCCAAAGCCAAGCAACCCACCACATTTGAGACAACCCCAGAGCCAATTGTTCCCACTTCTGAAGCCAAACAACCCACGGCTTTAAAGGATGAGACAACCCCAGAGCCAATTCATGCTACTTTTGATGCCAAACAACCCACAACCTTAAAGGATGAGACAGCCCCAGAGCCAATTGATACTACTTTTGAAGCCAAACAACCCACAACCTTAAAGGATGAGACAACACCAGAGCCAATTAATACTACTTTTGAAGCCAAACAACCCACTACCTTAAAGGATGAGACAACCCCACAGCCAATTGATATTTCCTTTGAAGCCAAGCAACCCACAACCTTAGAAGCTGGGACAACCCCAGAGCCAATTGATACTACTTCTGAAGCCAAACAACCCACAATCTTAAAGGATGAGACAACCCCACAGCCAATTTATACTACTTCTGAAGCCAAAGAACCTACAACCTTAAAGGATAAGACAACCTCAGAGCCAATTGATACTACTTCTGAAGCCAAACAACCTACAACCTTAAAGGATAAGACAACCCCAGAGCCAATTGATACTACTTCTGAAGCCAAACAACCCACAACCTTAAATGATGAGACAACCCCAAGGCCAAAAATAACTACCTCCAAGATAAAATCACAACCCACTCTCAATAATCAAACAACTCAACTACCAACTTCTACGCACAAAGGCAAACAGCCAACCACCATCTGGACGGTGACAAATCCTAGTTCATTTGTGACTTCAGCCAAAGCCACACCACCAACCACAACCATAAAGCCAGCAAACCCAATAGAAGCCAAGACTACTGAGACTACTTCTAAAGCCAAAGACTCAACCACTAACAAGATGAAGAAAACTTCAGAATCAAATGAGACACCTAGCAAGTCAAAACAACCCACTACGTTCAATGATCAAACAATTGCAGCAACAATCGAAACTACCAAGACCAAGCAACCAACCTCAATCTCTTTTAGCGATGAAACAGCCCCAGTGCAAATTGCGTTTACTTCTCAAACCAAACAACCCCAAACTTCCCAGTTTAAGACAACCTCAAGTCCGCAAAAGACCACTTCCAAAGCAAAATTTTACACCACTTTCACTGACAAAACAGCTCAGACTACTTCCAAAGCCAAACAATCAACCATTTACCAAATGAAGAAAACTTCAGAATCAAGTGAGACATCTAGCGAGTCAAAACAACCCACTACCTTCAATGATCAAACAACTACAGTAACAAAAGAAACTACTTCCAAGGCCAAGCAGCCAACCTCGATCAAGCAAGAGACAAGCTCAGAGCCAATTGAAACCAATGCCACACCAACAAAAGCCAAAAAACGCATTGATTTCACGAAGGAAACAGCTTCAGAAAAGACAAAGACTACTCCAAAGGCCAAACAATCCACTAATGTTAGGAATGAAAATACCCTAAATATAAGGCAACTTACTTCCAAGGACACAAGCAAGAATACGGAAAACCTAGAAGCAACAATGCTTACTTCCAAAGCGCAATTCACTTCCGTTGAGCCAACAGATTCAGCAACTACCGATCATTTGTTCAGCACTCAGGTTAACGCATTTTTCAATTTTGGTAACGATTGTTTTCGCCCACAAGTTATCGAGCAATTAGCCTTGTAAAACAACACTGCATCGATTCATGGGAAATCCAAAATATAAGAAATGCGTTTTATCTATTGCCTTCACCAAAGCTAAATTTATTGTTTTCTAGAAATCGATCACAACACTAAAAGTTCAGTACGAAAGTTGCATCACCGAGCTCAACATCCTATTCGAAGGAGGACAGGTCATCCAATCCATCAACGGCACATCCAATGATGTTCAAAGACCTGCTCACCAATTATTATCTTCAGACAAAACCTGATTGTTCCAGTGTTGCCAGAAATGCCAGGCAGTTCCTGGCTGCGGCGGATTTGTGCACAATGAATCCTCCGGTCTATGCCAGTTGAAGTCCAGCCTGGAGGGGCCAGCAGTATTCCAACTTGGCATCAGCAGCGGAGCCATGAGTGCCAACTACCCAGGTTTCCATTTAACCTAGAATACTCCAGCTCAAACTAGATAATCATTGATTGGAAATATTTAATGACAAATGTGCCCAATGTTAGACAATCCTCTCTCGTGACATTCGGCTGATGCCCTGAACCCCCCCCCCCCCCCCTCAAAGGTTTAACCCCCCCCCCCCCCCTCAAAGGTTTAACCCCCCCCCCTCAAGGGGTTCCCCCCCCTCAAGAGATAAACCCACCCCTCAAAGGTTTTGCCCCCCCCACAAGGCAATATGTGCTTACTTATAGTGACGTACCTATTCGCACACACCCGGCTCTAACACAGCCCCTAATTAGTCCATACAAGTCCAAGTTTAGTCCAAGGAGTACCATTCAAGATTCCAACTGAAGGGCTTAGACGCATGCGCCTCCTCGACGAGGTCATGACTGTGGCAGTACCCGTCCTCAACTAGTAGGTACTGCCACAGTCATGACCTGGTTGCGGACGAGCATGCGTCTTAGCCTTTCGGTTGGAATCTTGAAATGTACTCCTTGTAGGGGACAAGCCCCTACTCCTGATAGGCATGCGCCCGCCATCCGGTATAGACTAACTAAAAAGTAGGTATACAGATGTTCATATCAGAATTCCTTGAGTTTAAACTTTGAGATATGTAAAAAATGGTGCATATTATCTTGAGGGGGGGGGGGGGTTAAACCCATACTTGTCTGGGGGTCAAATGGTAGGGGGGGGGGGGCGCCCACGTGCGTCCGAAGGGGGGGCGGGGGGGCGCCCTCCATCCCTTTGCCTACGTGGTAGGTCCGGGGGGGCGGGGGGTGGGGGGGGGGGGGGGGGCGGGGGGGGGGGGGGTGGGGGGGGGGGGGGGGCGGGGGTCCGAAGGGGTAGGGACGTATGTCCGTCAAGGTAAAAGGACAAAGTTTTAGGTATTTTACTACAAAAATGATAACAAAAAGGACAAAACTATAGTATATCAAATAAAAAGACAAAAGTTGGAAACATGTAAGCATAAAATTGCCAAAAATTGTCAATTTTTGGCAGCAAATTTTTTATATTTTGGGGTCCTCAGATCGATTTTTTCCCTTGGCAGACGTGGTACGTCCGGCGCCCCCCCCGCCCCCCCTGTGCCCCAAATTTTCACCTGACGTGGGACGTCCGGCGCCCCCCCCCCCCCCCCCCCCCCCCGAAATGCAAAATTTTTGACCACTACGTGGTAGGTCCGTGCACCCCCCCCCCCCCCCCCCCCCCCCCCCCCTTCGACATGTATGGTTAAACCTTTGAGGGGAGGGTTTATCTCTTGAGGGGAGGGTTCATCTCTTGAGGGGAGGGTTTATCTCTGAGGGGAGGGTTCATCTATTGAGGGGAGGGTTCATCTCTTGAGGGGAGGGCTCGGGGCATCAGCCTGACATTCTTATGCTTCATTATGAGTCAATTTATATAATAACTGAAAACATTTTGTTTGTTTGTACTTGAGCATGATGAAGCGAAATGAGCCTACAGGCCAGGGCGGAGGAGAGAAGTGCGGGAAGGGAGAGCATCTACGCGGCCACTACGCGGCCAATCTGGCCACCTACTCCAACATCAGCAAAGGGGAGTGCTGTGAGCAGTGCTGGGAGGACAGCGATTGCCTTGGCTACACCTACACCACCGGTCAGGAGAACGACACCCTCTGCGAGCTCAAGAAGCCATCTCGCCAGCCTGTTGTCATCCACGGCATGCAATACTACTCCGCTTGGCTTACTGGTGGCTTGTCTTGGCCTGCGTTTCCTCGCTCATGGGATCAGTTTTTTTATCAGCCAAACGACCAGTAACGTCACAGTCTACTACCATGGTGGCTGGAACGACAGAGTACGAAGACTACGGAGCCGACCTGGAACGAGAGCTGAAAGGAAGGAGGGAAACAGACGACACACCACCGGTGGACCCGGAGCCGTTACCGGTTTATCAAAATTTATGATTGATAAAGGGGCATCTAAAATAATAGCAAACGACTGCTGAAGCCAAAGCTAAGTTTCTTCATTTTCTTCTATCCATTGGCTTGCCTTGAGAATTGGGGCTGTGCGAGCGGAGCGGAAGCACAGTCCCCTCTTAGCCAAGGACCAACCCTATTACGGCTTTTGAAAATATGAATCAATGCCATTAATTCCATGGGCATGTTACAGAGCTGTAAACAGGCTTAATGGACGCAGCAGACACAGAGCTTTAATTAAAAAAAAATTTGCCAAATTTGGTTGAGAATTGAGCAAGTTATGGCCAAAAAACTTTTTAAAAAGTGTCCGTCCGTTATCCGTCCGCCGTCCGCCGTCCGCCGTCCGCCGTACGTTCTGTTCGGCAGGCATACTGGCAATATCTGGGGCTCCAGTCTCAACGTCACTATAGTATATCGACCCTGGAGGGTGACATTAGGCCCTCAGAATTTTGATTTTCGACCTCCTTTATGCCGAAATTGAGGTTGGAAAATCGATTGAACGTAAGGGGGGACCCTTACAAAAAAAAATCGAAAATCTTGAATAACTTTTTCTAGGAAGCTCGGAGGGCAAAAACAAGCACAGATTCGGAATCCTGGCGAAAAACTACACAAAACCTACCTATAAAACATTAAAATTTTGAAAAAAATTTTTTGACCATTTTTGACCATTTTTGGGTGCACTGTAATAATGCTAAAAAAGATATGCTGCCCAGTAGCAATAGTTTAAGTGAATTTTGAGTCTAGATATGAAACTGGCTCAAAAAATAGATACGATTTGATACCAAACAACCATAGGTGCAAATCTGGTCTTCATGGGCTTCTACCAGGCAATGGTGTACAAGCAGCTCATCATCAACTTCGTCTTGGGGCATTTTAAGGGATTTTTGGCCTCAATAACCACACCATATAGGTAAATTGAGGCGTAGATTACGAATCGTTTGTCCATTTGCTTACGCATTGTCTTCTTGGGCTTCTACCCGGCTGTGGTGTACAAGCAGCTCATCATCAACTTCGTCTTGGGGCATTTTAAGGGGTTTTTGGCCTCAATAACAGCACCATATAGGTAAATTGGGGCGTAGATTATGAATCTTTTGTCTATTTGCTTACACATTGTCTTCATGGGCTTCTACCAGGCCATGGTGTACAAGCAGCTCATCATCAACTTCGTCTTGGGGCATTTTAAGGGGTTTTTGGCCTCAATAACAGCACCATATAGGTAAATTGGGGCGTAGATTACGAATCTTTTGTCTATTTGCTTACACATTGTCTTCATGGGCTTCTACCAGGCCATGGTGTACAAGCAGCTCATCATCAACTTCGTCTTGGGGCATTTTAAGGGGTTTTTGGCCTCAATAACAGCACCATATAGGTAAATTGGGGCATAGATTACGAATCTTTTGTCCATTTGCTTATACATTGTCTTCATGGGCTTCTACCAGGCCATGGTGTACAAGCAGCCCATCATCAACTTCATCTTAAAGCATTCTATTGGGCATTAAGCTGTTTTTTGGCCTTTGGCTCTTCAAAGTGGATGAAATTACTGAAATTGTGAATCTCCGCTTCAGTGTTTTTTCTCTCTTAGCTGGTCTCTTTATAATCCTTGCAATCAAGTTAGCTTGGGCATCAAGGTAATGAAATTTATTTGATTCTACTTATCATGAAACTAGCTTGGGCTCTAAGGTGATGAAATTTAATTTGAAACTCTTATCATGAAATTATACTTACAAAATGTTGAACCTCTAAAGAGCTAAGAGAGCCCAGAAAATTTTCACAATTGTAATTATACTATTTTTTGGCAGGTTAAAGTACACATACAGCATGAAAAACTTTAAATAATTCAAACAAATGTTGTTGGTAGCTGGAAAAAACAAAAATCTGCAAAAACTAATACAATTTTTTTTTCAAAATAATAAATTTTCATTGCATCATTTTTTCAATGTTTTTCTCATTTTAATCCAATGTTTAGTTTTTATTTTTATCCCTATTTAAACATTCATCCTAAGGTGGCCAAAATTTTCTGGGCTCTCTTAGCTCTTTAGAGGTTCAACATTTTGTAAGTATAATTTCATGATTAGAGTTTCAAATTAAATTTCATCACCTTAGAGCCCAAGCTAGTTTCATGATAAGTAGAATCAAATAAATTTCATTACCTTGATGCCCAAGCTAACTTGATTGCAAGGATTATAAAGAGACCAGCTAAGAGAGAAAAAACACTGAAGCGGAGATTCACAATTTCAGTAATTTAAGAGGTTAATATTTAGTTTTAAAATTCATGAAAATATTGCAGCAACAAGCAAACATTGAAATTTATTGAAAAAAATTCTATTTTTGCTTTCTATTGCGGGTTTTTTTAGATGTTTAGATTTCTAGCTGCACTATTTGTTGACTTCTTTAGCATACTGGAGCTCTTGATACGACCGTAAATTGCAGGAAGAGCTAACCGGAACAGAAGAAGTCGTAGTTGAAACCATCCAGTCCATTGGGTCTTTGATCATACTGGCTACCACAGGAAGCATCATCGTCCTGTGGGCAGTGTTCAGGTTTCACAGAGCGAATTTCATTTCATATATTGCTCACTTCCCAAGTTTTCAAGAAATGTTTCCGAGGAGCGCCTGATCCACCTCTACGAAGAAATCTCCATTTTCCTTACCCACCTGGTCATACTGCTTCATCGGGACCCCAGTTTCTCCAACTACAACTGGGTTCATGACAGCTGCTTCTCATTTGGGTACACTGATGAATTGCAGGTCCTCTGTCGCCTCTCAGCCCTGGCCCTGCACTACCTGCAGACGGTGACGGCGGCCGCATTTCTGCTGGAGGCCCTGCAGATGTACGCCATCGCAGCAGCAGTCCAGCCCTCCGGCAGCTTCTTTAGCCGCAAGGCCAACGCCGTCTTCGCCTGGGGTTGGCTGGGCTAATATTTTTTTCAAATTTTTAATTTTTTTATTCCAACTTTAATTTTTCATTTTTGACCGCGGAGCGGCCCAAAGTGCCGCTCCGCGGTCTATAGAGGTTACTAAACTTTTGTCCTCATATATATATATATATATATATATATAGGTATCTGGAATTTCTGTCCACAGGCGAATTCTCAACGGATTGGGACAAACTTTTTTTTCCTGACAGGTAATGCTATTTTAGGAAGATCTGGAGGGGTGGACCCGGTTTCCGAGCATTTGAAACATTACTTTTTTGGGTAGAAAGGTCAAAAAATTGCAATATATAGATTTTGCGATGTAGCACCTGTAATCTTGGGAATTGCACAGACGACTTTAGTTTTTTTGTTCACAAGTCATATATAGCAATTCCAAATCTGTGCTTACTTTTGAAAATGGTTGAGAAACCACAGACTTACCCTCCTGAGTGACAAACTTTCACATATGGCAATGGCATCAATAATCAGTAACAGCTGAATGGCTAAGAGTTGAACAGAGGACTTGAGTTTTTTTGTTCACAAGTCATATATAGCGAATAAAAATCTGTGCTTACTTTCGGAAATGGTTAAGAAACCACAGACTTACCCTCTTGAGTGACAAACTTTCATGCACGGCAATGGCATCAATAATCAATAACAGCTGAACGGCTAAGAATTGAACAGAGGACTTGAGTTTTTTTGTTCACTAGTCATATATAGCGATTCCAAATCTGTACTTACTTTTGAAAATGGGTGAGAAACCACAGACTTGCCCTTTGGAGTGATGAAATTCCATGCATTCATATTGTAAGCTGGAAGGTGGTGCTCCGCGGTCACCTATTGCGCTTTGCGCCATATACTTGTTAATTTTCATTCTTCTCGATCAAAATTCATGGCAATCATTATTTTCATCATCAAAACCTAATGCCTTTTGTTTTGATCGTTTAGTTCTGCCGGGCGTTCTGGTGGCAGTGCTGGCGCCCTTCGTCTACAACGACTACGTGTCCTGGTTCTCCTGCTGGCTCAACCTGGACCAGAAAGCTGGCCCTGTGCCTATGTTTCGCTCTAGGGATCTAGATTATATCTTCAAACTGCCAGCAGGCTGTGTCCCTGCCGGTGACAGCTCTGCTTTGGACCGCCGTCATAGTCTGGGAGTCGGCGGCCTCCTTCCGAGGCCAGAGTCTGCCCAACCGCGACGCCAAGCAGTACATCACGGCTCTGTTGGGCTTCACTGCTTCATTGAGCCTCTAG
Organism: Ptycholaimellus sp. GST1_10; assembly: GCA_030248095.1. Classification (NCBI taxonomy): domain Eukaryota; kingdom Metazoa; phylum Nematoda; class Chromadorea; order Chromadorida; family Chromadoridae; genus Ptycholaimellus; species Ptycholaimellus sp. GST1_10. The sequence continues at coordinate 855 of JASANA010012305.1, read as the reverse complement.
AAGCCTAGCTTGCCTTTTCCAGCATCAACCAGCAAGGCTTCCCGAATCCTTCTGGGGCTGTACGCGGCCTCGCATGGCCTGGGGGCAGTGGCCATCCACTACCAACGTGTGGGAGTCTACGGGAGCGTTTTCATCCTCAATGGATTGCTGGGCGGCCTGCTCTTCTTCTTCCATATCCTGGCGGATGAAAAGGTTCTAGGATTCTGCTGCCGGAACTGGTTTCGAAAGTTTTTGGTATTCGCAGGTTCGAATGGTAATGGGCCGATTCATTAAATGCTTTCGGAAATGAACTCTTAGTAGACATTCTCATTGCCTCCCCTAGGATCCATTGTTTGATGGTCTCCTGCTGGAGATCCCCCACTAGCATTTTAAAACAATGGTCAATTGTTCCATGCAAGGATCGATTTGTATTGTTCTAATTGTGCTGTACTGTGAAATGAGCAATTCAAAGAATATCAATGGTCATGTTTGTGCTGTTCAAACTGCGATTGAGGGGTGGGTAAAGGAAATGGATATTCTCTGTGTAGAGGTGGATCAGGCGCTCCTCGGAAACATTTCTTGAAAACTTGGGAAGTGAGCAATATATGAAATGAAATTCGCTCTGTGAAACCTGAACACTGCCCACAGGACGATGATGCTTCCTGTGGTAGCCAGAATCTATCAAAGACCCAATGGACTGGATGGTTTCAACTACGACTTCTTCTGTTCCGGTTAGCTCTTCCTGCAATTACGGTCGTCGTATCAAGAGCTCCAGTATGCTAAAGAAGTCAACAAATAGTGCAGCTAGAAATCTAAACATCTAAAAAAACCCTGCAATAGAAAGCAAAAATAGAATTTTTTCAATAAATTTCAATG
>JASANA010012300.1:0-78294 GCA_030248095.1 Ptycholaimellus sp. GST1_10 | reverse complement strand
CCTGGCCATCCCACACCCCGGACTAGGCCCTGGACAACCTCCCGCCGCCGCCCAGCAACGCCGCCATCCGCCTCTTCATCATCGGCAGCAGCGGGAACAGCGAGGACTCCGGCCAGAACTTCGGCTACATCACCTACCACCGCCACCAGCTCGGCCGCACCCACCACCCTCCCCAACTCCTCTTTGGCATCTCTCAGCGTGTTTGGTGAAGCTAGAGTCTGAGAAGACCTAGTTTTCACCTCTCCTTTCGGTTGTTTGTTTCGGATTCGAGAATGTTCTCTGCTGGTGGTGTGGCTTTCAGCTGGAGCTTCTGAGTCGGCAAGGACATCAACTACGCCACCTTTGCCCAGCTCATCATCGCCTTCAGCCCCCCGCTCACCTTCCAGTCTCTCTTTCTCTCCTCACCCCACCTCTGCTGACGTCATTCTCTTGACAACGCAGCCCTTCCCGAACCTTCCCTCAACCGCCTTAGACACGCCCACTTAGGCTCAATACCTACCCTCGCCTCCTACACACCCTCTTTCATCACATCTACTCCCACACCTTTCTATCTAGAGCTCAACTGCCCTCTTTAGGGCAAAAGCTATCAGAAGCTAGTTCCTAAGAGTCCTCCTAAGGACTGAAGAGCTACAAGATGGACGTCTGCCTCTCCGCCAAGGCCGGCTACCGCTGCAACGAGGACTGCCACGCCCTACGCCACGTCAAGGACCTCCTGCGCTGCTCTCGCTGCAAGACCGTCACCTGCCGCAACCACACCGACCGCTTCTTCAACCCCAAGGGCAGCGCCTCCGCCGACATCTACAACAGCGCCCGCGACGCCCCACAGACCCATCCAGCCCTCGAGCTACGCTACACCTGCCCCGACTGCTACATCGCCCAGGAGGAGGAGCCGGTAAGTTTCCGGGACCAGCTGCTGCAGCAAGGCCTCCTCGAGCCCCAGACCACTCGCTCCGGCACCACGCCCATCAGCTACACGTTCATCCCCGAAGCCGAGTCCGAGCGCACCGAGGGCGACTACACCGCCTCTGAGGACGAGGAGAGCGACACCGAGACCGCCGCCCTCTCCGCCCAGAACGCCGCCCTCCAACAACAGCTCCAACAGGCTCTCATTGCGCTTAGGGCTTCGCAGGTGGAAGCAAAGCAGAAGGAGGGGAAGAGGCTGGAGGAGGAGAAGACGATGTCGCGGATGCTGGGGGAGATGCAGAAGCAGATCCAGGCCCTCGCCGCCGCCCAGTACAAGACCGACAACGCCGCCGGCACCTCCATCGCACCCACACCCCCTACACCAGCACAGCCGGAGGTGGCCACCAACTCCAACACCTCTCAGAACGGCGCCAACCTCTTCGGGTCCACTCTCTCCTACCAAGGCCTAGGCACCCTCGCCCAAACGCCAGCCCAAGGCCAACAGCAGCAACAGCCACCTCAGCTACCTCCTCTCAATCGCCCCTCACACTTTTTCGAGAAGCTTTTCAAGTACCGGGAGAAGAGAACCTTCGATGGGACAGACGTGACGGCCTGGCTGGGCTTCCGGGAGTGGTGGACGCGCGTCGTGGACCGCGAGCCGATCTCCGACAACGAAAAGCTGGACATCCTCCGCTCCTGCATCACCGGCGCCGCCTTCGCCAAGATCGCCAGCTACGAGCCATGGCAGCCTGGGGCCTACCAGTCCGCCTTCACTCACCTCGACTCCCACTACAACCAGCCAGGGTACCAGATCAACGCCCTCTATCACCGCATCCACAACCTGGCCGGCCCCGCCTCCGAGGACGACTGGGAGGGCCTCGACAACTTCCACGACATCATCGTCCAGACCGGTCGACAGCTGCGCGCTCTCGGCCAACCAGCTCAAGCTCTAGACACCTTGGCCTTCACCCTCTACAGCCGCCTCCCGCCCAAGCTCCGCTCAGACCTGGCACACCGCCGTGTCCAGCTAGGTCTCAATCAGTATCCAGACTACGCAAGCCTGGAGGGCTACCTGCAGCTGGAGCTTCGTTCGCGGCCCCTGGAGCTCACCTCCTACTCCTCCAGCGGCCTCTTCGCCGGCCCCGCCAAGGCCACCGGCAACGGCGGGAAAGAAGGACAGCCTCCGACCCCCACCCCGGCCAACCAAAAAAATCAGAAACAAAGAAAAAACAAAAAAGAGCCAAAGGGAGGTGGGGGCGGAGGGGGCAAAAGAGGCGAAAAGCCCAGCTCAGGGGAGGACAAGTCCAAACCTGCGGCCAGCCCCAAGTGTCCGCTCTGCAAGAGCACGGAGCACTGGCCCAGCGACTGCACCGTCTACAGCACACCGGTCAGCCGCCGGGAGGCAGTGAAGAAGGAGAAGCTCTGCCTGAACTGCCTTGGCCACAACCACCAGGCCGACGAGTGCCGCTCCAAGTACGTGTGCCGCGTCTGCAAACGCCGCCACCACACCGCCCTGCACGAGGAGAAGCGTGAGAACGCCATCAACGCCTTCGCCTACTCCAAGTTCGGCAACGATCCCATCACCTGCCCCAAGGGCGTCGCCTTCGGCCAGGCCTCCAACCTCACCTGCTCCTCATCGCTTCCAGGCGTCATCATGGGCTCATTCGACGCGGAGGCAGTGAACATGGACTCCGGTCTCTCCGCCTCCAGCTTCCAGCTCCTCGACTCCGGCAGCTCCTTCACCTGGATCCGCAAGGCCCTGGCCGACAAGCTCCAGCTCCAGAAGGGTGCCAGCATCACCGTCCTCGTCTCCACCGCCCACACCAAGCACGCCAAGGAGATCAAGACGCACACGGTCGCCTTCGCCCTGCGCAACGCCAGCGGGGGGAGGTGGTGGTGCTAGGACTGCTCGCAGACGCCGTCGCCGCCCCGCTAGTGCTAGGAGGAAGGCTCCCGGACAAGCTGAAGGAGAAGCTGCGAGGAGTCGTGAACCTGCCACAGGATCCACCTGTGGAGGTGGAAGTGGACGTCCTGCTCGGCCTTGACTACTACGAGGAGGTCATCGGGCACAAGAAGGACCTGGGCAACGGCCTTGCCGTCTACGCCACGCGCTTCGGCCGCCTGCTCCAAGGACGCCTCCCTCACGCCGCCATCGCCAAGGGCACCTGCTTCCTCTCTCACACACAAGCTCAACGCCTGCAGGAGGCGGTGGAGAAGAACGCAGAGCTGGAGCTGCTCGGACTGAAGGAGGAGGAGCCGCTGGACGCGGACTTCCTGGGTGACATCCAGCGCGAGCCGGACGGGCGCCTGGAGATCGGCCTCCCCTTCCGCAAGGACGCCGGCACCGTCGCCACCAACTTCGCCTCTGCCCTACGCCGTGCCATCGGGACCCACCAACGCCTGCAAGACTCCGACAAGGACCGCTACTACAAGGAGTTCGAGCGCCAGAAGGAGGAGGGGATCCTGGAGAAGGTGGACGGGACACAGGACAGCTCCGCCCCTACGCTCATACACCATCTTGCCCACTTTCCAGTCTTCAAGGAGACCTCGGAGACCACCAAGTGCCGCCCCGTCGTCGACGCCTCCGCCAAGAGCAGCACTCGCCTCAGCCTCAATGACATCCTGGACACCGGTCCCAATCTCCTCACCGGCCTCCTGGAAGTTCAACTACGCCTTCGAGCCAGCCGCCACGCCTTCGTTGCTGACGCCAAATCCGCCTTCTACACCATCGGCATCAGGACGCAAGACCGGGATGCACTACGCATCGTGCTACCGGACGACCAAGGCCGCCTCACCCGCGATCACTTTCAAGTGTTCAGGTACACCAGGCTCATCATGGGAGCGACCTGTTCACCGGCCGTCCTGCTCTCCTGCATCCGCCACCTCTGCTCCAGCGCCATCGCCGACGGCAATGACTTCGGGCTCAGCCAGGAGGAGATGGAGACCGTCCCCGACCTCGTCTACATGGACAACCTCGTCTGTGGCTTTGAGACGGAGGAGGACGGAGTGCGATTGGCCAACGGCATCAAGCAGCTGTTCAAGTCCGGCCTCTTCGTGCTGCGGGAGTACGCGAGCGACGCCAAGCCAGTGGAGGAGAGCCTGGAGGAGGACGAACGCGCCAACAAAACCTCCATCCGCAACCTCGGCCTCATCTGGAACACCGACACCGATACCCTCACCACCTTTCCACCCGCCTTCAAGAAGAAGAAGCTCACCCGCGCCCACCTACTCTCCGAGCTACTTCGCGTCTACGATGCCTTCGGCTGGTTCTCACCTCTGCTGCTCAAAGGAAGACGGCTTTGGAGAGAGAGCTGGAGTTCAACTACGCCCTGGGAGGAAGAGGCCAGCGAGGGAGTGGAGAAAGAGTGGCTGGAGCTGCGAGAGGAGCTGGAACGCCTGACAGAGCTGCGCTTCCCCCGCCGCCTGATCGAGGACACCAGCAACGCCTTCAACCTCATCGGCTTCTCAGACGCAAGCGACCACGCCTACGGCTACTGCATCTACGCTGTCCAGCCACCTCACTCACGCCTCATCTTTGCCAAGAGCCGCCTCCTGCCCCAGAAGACGGGGAAGAAGGGGCTGAAGGTCACCACACCGCGCGCTGAGCTGTGGGCGGCCCTGCTGGCCTCCCGCACCGTCGACCGCATCTACCACGCACTCGGCGGCCCCCACAAGATCTCCAAAGCCATCCTCTTCACCGACTCCTCCATCGTCCTACACTGGCTGGAGGGAAAAGAAAAGCTACGCCTCTACGAGGAGAGGAGGGTGAACGAGATGCTCAGCACCAGCTGCGGCCTGCTCTACTACCACTGCCCCGGGGAGCTCAATCCAGCAGACTGGACCACCAAGCCTCGCACCTTCAACGACCTGGCCACCGGCTACTTCTACTCCGGCCCCGACTTCCTACTCCAGCCAGAGTCCACCTGGCCCTCCAGCCGCCCCGGCCCTCCAACGCCTCAAGGAGCCCCTGAAACAATCGCGCAGCCGGGAAACGGCGGAGGAGGAGGGCAAGGGGAGGAGGAAAAGAGCGATAAATTTGCCAGGCAAAAAGCCTCCCTCCCCCCAGGAAAAAAGAAAGGAGAGGAAAAGAGCCAAACGGCCGGGCAAAAGACCCACCTCTCAGGGGAAAAGAGCCAAACGGCCGGGCAAAAGACCCACCCCCAAGAGGAAAAGAGCGGAGAATCCGCCAGGCAAAAAGCCTCCCTCAGCGAGCAAGAGGAAAAGAGCGAAAAATTCGCCAGGCCTCCTCAGGCCCACCTCAATTTGCAGGCAGGGAAGGAGGAGGAGATAGAGGCGGGGATGAGCAGACGAGCGCACGAGTTCCTGCTGGGCTTCGGCAAAGAGCACCTGGACCTCGCCCTGCGCGCCTTCGCACGCCTCAAGTTCCTACCCTGCACCACCTTCACCTCGGATGAACTCCATGCCACACTCCTCACCCTCATCAACTATGAGCAGCGCTACTACTTCGCCGGGGCAAGGCAGCGACTGGAATCGCCGGGAAAACGCCTACGCGGGGACAAGGACGCCAAGTTCATCGCCAGCCTGGACCTCAGCCTCGACAGCAACGCCTGCATCGTCGTCGGCGGCAGAGTCTCCGGCACTGCCCCTCTACTCCTACCCAAGGCCTCACCGCTCACCGCCATGCTCATCCACGACGTCCACCTACACGGCATCCACTCCTCCATCACCACCACCCTCGCCAACCTACGCACTCGCTTCTGGATCCCCAAGGGGAGGCAAGCAGTACGGGCAGTGCTCAACAAGTGCTACGAGTGCCAGCGCACCAATCGACGCCCCTGCACCCGCCCAGAACCGCCGCCACTGCCCAGCTCTAGGACCACGCCAGACCAGCCGCCCTTCACCAACGCCTTCATGGACCAAGCCGGACCCTTCCACCTCACCACCTCCACTCACCAAATCGTCAAGCGATGGATCCTGGTGATGCTCTGTGCAGCGACGAGAGCGGCCTGCTTCGAGATCCTGTACGACTACAGCGCCAACTCCGTCTACTCCGCCCTGGAGCGCGTCTGGGCCAAGCACGGGGTCTCCAGCGGCACCATCTATTGCGACCTCGCCAAGGCCTTCGTCGCCCTACCCAATCTCGCCCTACTCCTCCAAGCACGCGGACCCCAGTTCCACTTCTCACCTCCCCGTTCACCTACCTTTCAAGGCTCAGCGGAGGCAATGGTGGGGACGCTGAAACGGAGCCTCCGACCGGCGCTCTGCGGAGTGCAGCCGGGGGAGGAGGAGTTCCTGACGCTGCTCAGCCGCCTGGAGTCCGTCGTCAACAGCCGCCCGCTCGTCCCTCTCACCGACGACAGCAAGGACATCACAGCCCTCACCCCAAACCTCCTCCTACGCACCGGCACCGGCCAGCCCTTCCACCACTATGCCCCCAAGCACAGCCCGCCCATCGCACCGTCTGCTCAAGTTCTTCGTCAACAAGTGCTCCGGCGACAGGAGCGAGTGGACGAGTTCTGGAGGCGCTGGGAGCGGGAGTATCTACAGCACCTACGCCAGCTCTCCTTCCTCCGCAAGTCCAAGTCCGCCTACACTCCGCCCATCAACTCTCTCGTCCTCATCTACAACGAGAAGAAGGATCGGCTCACCTGGCCACTGGGCCGGGTGATCAAGCACTACGCGAGCGGGGATGGAGCAGTGCGGGTCGTGCTGGTGAAGACGGAGGCTGGGGAGGTGCGGCAGGCAGTCGGCAACCTCGTCCCACTCGAGCTCTGCAACGACTGCGAGCAGCCCACCGACGACTCTGAATCCGACACAGGCTGACTGGGCAGGGGCATTCTCTTCTGCTTCTCTCACTCACTTTATCTCCCTCTCCCATCCTTGGCCCATGAGCTTGCTTTTGTTGTCTAGCATCCCAAACTTGAGCTAAGGTTGTATTCGCTTCTTACTCCGCTTCCTCCTTTCTCTCACTCACCTACTCCTGCTCACCTATCCCACTCACTCCTCAACAGCCTTGGTGGATGTTGTGCGGGTGCACGCGGAGAGCGTGCCTCTTGCCGCCTCCATGAGCAGTGCCTCTTGCCGCTCTACCCGCTACATGAAGCCAAGACTGTGGAGGACAGAGTGGGAGTGGTGGAGGAAGGGTTGGAGGAGAACATGGGATGGGAGGAGGAGGAGTGGAGTGGCTGGTGTACTAGAGTAGCGGTATAGGGTCCAACTGTTCACCACCCACTTTAGCACTACCTATGCCTTTCCATCTACCCAGCATATTCTCTCTTTTTTTGCATACGCCAATTGTGATAGAACTTTTGCTCAAAATTTCTTCCGCTCATTCTCAAAATGCTCATTCGCATAATAACCATTGCATTATTGTTGGTTCCTTTTCTGCTAGCATTTGAGGATTGTTCAGCTCTATTTTCTCTAGGACATAGTTCCAGGATTCATTTCATGAGGATTTAGATTGCTTTTTACTATCATTTCCTAGGATTTAGTCCAGGATTTACTTCAGGATGATTCATGATCAGCTTTGCCGAAGGGCTTCTTCACTTCAGTTCTTCTGGGCAGTCTGCTGCGCGATGTTTGCATTGGCACGCAATTTACGAGCCCGCCTGTCTTTGATCCACTTTTTGGTCACTGAGAAGAATTACCAGCCTCGGAGAGGAGGTACCATTACACGGCAAGTAGTGCAGGAGAATGTGAGCATATCTCGCTTAATCGCCCTCTTAAACAAGACCAGCGGGGAGGTGGAGAAGAAGAAGCCCAGGTCCCATTTCCTTAGCCGTCTTTGAGAGTAGGGAAGTGGAGAGAATGTTGAGGAGCATCGGGAAGGGCAGCAGGGCTCTGGTGGAAGTGCAGTGCGAGCGGCCGCTAGCCGTGGAAGCCTACAGCAACTGTCGCCAGCTGGGTCGTCTCACACTCCGCAATGCAGGCGCCACCATAGCCGCCGGCATTTTCGTCAAGCCTCTCCCATGATAGGGAAAGAAAAGCCTTGTGATCATCTGTTCCTGTTCATGCCATCTTTCCCTATTGTTGCTTCGTGTCTACCCTGCGGCCAAAACGAATGGAAGTCTGTGATGTAGGAGCAAGGTCTGTGATGTAACTGGCAACTGTAAAGGTCTGTAAAGAGGGAAGTGTCTGTAAAGAGGGAAGTGGGTATAGCTAAGGGGATGTGGAGCTGGGGATGAGCGTAATGAGAGGCGTTTGCACCTGGCGGATAATTTCAGCTTCCGATTGCGGAGTGTAGTCTAGTGCCTGGTACGCGCGGTTTAATCACAGCCCACTGGACTTTAGCTAAGCCGCAGAGCTAAGCCGCTTTAGCTTCCTACTTAGCTAACTATGCTGCAATGTGGCTTTTTCACGGGCCAAGCAAACGTCAGCCTTGTCATGAACTATGCTCAAAATTTCAATGCCTGCTTAGAATCGAGGTATGGCGTCAATTTTTTCATCGCATCAGTGTCATATGTTGAGGAGCAACTTAGAAACGGAGCTGCAAAATGTTTGTTTGCAGGTGTAGAGCAGCATGGATGCTTCCAGATAGGCGCTGGGAGGAGAATCTGAAGAGTTGTGCCTCAGTGCCGCATCCTTGCATTTCATATCCGTTGCCAGAATGTCCTATCCAGCCTCTGTTCCACCCTAAATATTTTCGCAAAGCATTCTTCAGCAGCGAAGCGAAGCATGTTGGAAGCGCTGAGGTGGAATATAAAGCTTGTGTATCATAATGGACAGCTGCCACTCGCAATCCTTGGCTTTAGCCTAGTTGGCTTGGCTTTCCTCGCCAACCTCATATCTATCAACATTTTCAGGTGCTTCGTTGATCCCAGCGAAACTTGAATCCCAAATGAACAAAAAAAGATCTTGTAGGCGACTCAAGCATGACTGGCTGGTGCACCAAGAAAGCCTCCTGCTGCTCGACAACTGCTGCCTGGCCGCTGTTGCCCTGTACGGCTTCCACGCTCTCTTCCTCAAGCTCCACTACGAGCCCGGGGCCTGCGATTCGCCTCTCGCTCTCTGGCTTAGGTTTTCCTCGCGTCTCAACCTCAGCCTGGCACCCAAACATCTACCTCTTCAGTCGTCTACTGGAACAACTGCCCCTCGGACTCTCAATCACGGCCTTCATTCTCCTGGCTGCCTGCTCCTGGGACTGGGCAGACGCCGCTGATGAAAGCTATCAGTCCTCCAGGAAGCATAAAGGCAAAGCAGCTGTCATGGCGGCCCTGGCCTACAGTCTGGGTCTGGCCACCGCCCTGATCTGCTCTAAGGGTGGGCTGGACTGGTCCCCGGAGGGGGAGGGCCTAGAGCGGCTGTCCTTCTGTCGCTTCCTGGCTCTGGAGCTGAGGACGGGACTGGAGCTGGGCCAGCGATTCCCCAGCAGCGATGGACACTGGATCGCCTACCGCTCTCCGGAGCCTTCATACGACGCCCGCCACTTGCCCAGAGAGACCCAGGTATCGGATTCTTAGAAAAGAGCTTTGGTGAGCTTGAAAAACTATGGTAGGTGCATCGAAGTCTGGCGTGCAGGGAAATGGCGCAGAGCCAGCTGCAAGTTGGGCTCCTGCTGGCAGTGCTGTTTGGCGGCTACTTGGCCTACGCTGCGGCCTTGGTTCGTCTGCTGCGTCGTTCTCTGACAGCCCGAGGCGGGGCTTTGAGAAGCGAGCCTCAGCTGGCTCCCATCACACACTTCTATTTCGCCGAGTTTTTCGGTGCCAGGCTCTTGAAAGTTGGAGTGGAGAAAGGGGCGGGAGAATTGAGTGATGAGCTGTACGCTGGGGACTCTGCTTTACATGAGCCTGTTCCACTTGCCGGAGGAGCACGAGGTGGAGGAAGTGCTGTTGATCGGAGCCTCCGCCCTTAGCAGCAGTTTCAACTTTGCCTTCTTTCTCGCCACCAACGCACAGTTCCGTCAAGCGCTCACGATTACCGCTCATGGTTATTTATCATTTATATTAGACGTAAAAAAAGGTTAAAAAACCATTACAGTTTTGCGCTCGGTAAATTGGGGCCGTCAAAACTCCGCTGAGCCCCTGATGGACTGATACTTTGGCATGCACTATTTTTGCACTTTGGTTTCGATACTGTATTTCTCAGTACACTCAAATAATGCAAGAAAGAAATCAACTAAACAAAGGAATGATATCTAAACACGTTTGTACATGGTTATATTTAATTTCCGTGACTTAGCTATGATTATTCACTCTACTATTAAACAAAAGTACTCAAGTTTCTGTAAAATGTTTCTACAATGAGAAAAGTAATGACAAGAATGACTTAGCTATGATAGATGCTCCATTCTAATCAGCAAAATAGTAACAGTTCATATACAAATGTTTATGTACTGGGAAAGGCAAGGACTAGAATGAAAAAGGTAAATAAAGCTATTTGAAGAAGACGGTGTTGATGGGCGGGTGGTAGAAGGGGCAGTCGTCGTCGACGCACGTCTTCGTCTTGTCGCACATCTGACAAATTTCTGACATGCTTGAAGTCGAAGAAGAAGTTGAGAGTACCTTGTTCCGGAGCTTGGGAGTGGAGGTGTTGGTGGAGTAGTTTCCGCGGAGGTGAGTGTAGATGCAGTCGGCGTCCTTGCACTGTCCTGCTCGCTCGCAGAGCGGGTGGATGAAGATGCAGTCGAGGCCGAAGGCGCAGTTCGGGAACTCCCTCAACAATGTCCATTCTTCTCCTGGGCCAGTCAGGATTGGGGAAAGGGAAAGAGAACTGGCAAAGCTGGTTGGGGTGGACGAAGTTGAAGTTGGCGAAGCTGCAGAAAGGCCAACGGGTGCACTTCACTCCGGCCATCTCCTCGATTCCTTCCCGCTTTCTCGAAAATTCCGAGCCTGCCAAATGTCTGGGTCTGAGTGCTGTGTATGCGATTGCGCTACTTTGGCTTGAGAAGGTTTGTTTTGTTTGCATTCCTGAACAGGCCCGGGAAAAAACGGAGTCTGCCCAATCAAGCCCAACGCGCGCAAAATGGAAAAAATCTTTAAATACGGCTAATGATAGAAAGACAACAAAAGGAAATTGAATTTTTTAATGAATCTAGACAAATATAAACTAGGATATCAAACTCATCAATTCTAAACACTTTAAACTAGGAAATCCAACTTTTCAATTTTCACTTTAATCCCAGCCACTACATTGCTCCAGCAATAACTACCCTAAACTACCCTAAACAAATTCGAAAAACCCAAAATAAAAGTGGCTAATCTTGTTGGAAAGAAGGTGACGGTGACGTGGTTCGTCTTCTCCATCTGTTCTGAACATTAATGACTGCACGCTCCATCAAAACAATCCCGAAGAATCACACTGAGGCCAGAGTCGAAGGCGGTGATGAAGATCTCCCTAAAGTCATTGAGCTACTCCATTGCTTCCCTGCTCGCTTCGTTTTTTGCAATAAATTTTTAATTTAAAAAAAATTGATACTAGTTTTTAATTTAATGTTTTCTGATGTGCTACAATTTTCCTTTCGAAATGCTTTTATGACGAGTAAGTGCCGTTTAACAAGTATCCCTAGTCCGGGAATTAAATTAAGATAAATTTAGAAAAGATAAATATTTTAGCTTCAGTTTGGGACGAAGTTGCGAAAAATGACTCAGCTTTTTAGTTCAAGTGAACATTCCCAGAGGCCAAGCAAAATGGCTCTCTCTTCCCTCCTTTGGCTGCTGCTCTTACCGTGGGGGGGGGGGGGGGGGGTGATTTATGCGTACACCTAATTCAATCAATTATAACTCCAGAGCTACTCAATATTTTTTGACGAAAATTTAACACAAGTTGCCCCTAAATGTCCTTAACATTGTGCTAAATTTTTGTTGCAAACGAATTTTTTGTTGCGGATTTATGACAATTTTTCTAACTTGAGTCATACTGTTGTACATCATTACCTTATATCATAAAATGTGGCTTAAAATTAAGACGTTTTTGTAATAAAAGACAAAAAGTACTATTTATGAGAAATAAATAACAACAAGTGTGATATTAGCTAATTATATGATGGTCTAGGGATGATGGGTCCGGCAAATCATGAACAATTTATTATTTTTAGCCAAAAATGGAGTGTTCCACTTAGTGGTCAGTGATACAATGACTCAAGTTAGAAAAATTGTCATAAATCCGCAACAAAAAATTCGTTTGCCACAAAAATTTAGCACAATGTTAAGGACATTTAAGGGCAACTTGTGTTAAATTTTCGTCAAACAAGGTATTCTCGGCGGTTGCCAAGATGCGCGGCCTCACCTCAAGACACCACCTAGATGAAAATGCATGCCAAAATTCAACAGATTTCAGTGAAAAGACCATGAATTATACATGTTTCGATTTTTGAAACATCAAGATTTTGGCTTTTAACTATACGAGAAATACTAATTATTTCAAAAATTCCTTTTGCCAGCTTTAAGGTGTTACTTTCACGGACGTAGATACCAAAAATCAGCTAATTTTATTGAAAAACCATGGACTTATGCTTGTTCAAATTTTTGAAACATCAAGATTTTGGTTTTTTGACTATAAATCAATTAATAATAAGTATTTCAAAATTTCCTCTTGCCAGCTTCAAGATATTACTTTGACGGACGTATCTGCCAAAAATCAACAAAATTCATTGAAAAACCAGTGATTTACGATTTTTCGTATTTTGAAACATCAAAAAAGTGAGTTTTGGGTGAAAATCGAAAAATTTCGCCAAGACCTAATAATGATGCCAAGGCATCACCAAGACGGACTTTCCTGCAAAATTTTAGCTAATTTCATGGAAAAACCAGTGATTTACGATTTTTAGTGTTTTGAAACATCAAAAAATTGAGTTTTGGGCGAAAAACGCAAAATTACGCCAAGCGCCAAAAATGGTCCCGAGGCACCGCCTAGGAGGACCTTCATGCAAAAAATCAGCCAATTTCGTTGAAAAACCGCGGAGGCCGGGCATGGCACACACACATATATATATATATGCGGAAAGACGGACGCAAAAATGGGGTAACTGCTTAAGCTGGCCTTGGCCGCCCGCCGCTTCGGGCAGGGCGCCAGAGCTCCTCCGGCCTCCGGGCATGGGTGCTACGGCCCCTACGCTTCGCCTAGCATGCTTCGCATGCTAGGCTACGCTCCGGGGCCTCCGCACCCATGCCCTCCGGCCTACGGAGCTCTGACTGCCCTGCCCTCCGCGGCAGGGGGCCTTCGGCCGCGCAAAAATATTTAGTAGGTCTGGAGTTATAATTGATTGAATTAGGTGTACGCATAAATCACCCCCCCACGGTAGCTCCTGCTGTTCTCATCCTCTGGCTACTATGGCAAAGGCAGCGAAAGCTAGCCCGAATGCCGCCTCTCATCAGAGCTCCCATTCTCATCGGCGATCATCGCTTCCTTCAGTTCTTTCATTATTTGCCCTGTTCACAGCAGGGACTTGGGCTAGAACCAGCTTGAAGGCCAAACGCGTACGAGACGGGGCTGAAGGTGGCGCATGAGACGGGGGTGGCGGTGTACACGGTGGAGTTGAATGGGAACCTCGTCGTCAACAGCGTGGAGGCCGCCAGCGCCTTCTTCGTCAAGCAAGCGGACAAGCTCATCGACCACCCAAACCTCCTATTCCTCGATAATTTCGGTTGAACCTCAATTTCCCTGGACACGGCCTGCAGTGGAATGTTGAAGCCTCCTGTCGGAGAGAGGGGATGTGTTCCTGGAGCAGGGGCGCTTTGCCATGCACACGCTAAGAGCTGTTGTGAGCCCATTTCTGCCTATTTTTCGCCCACATTTGGTGGATTAACATAAAAAAGAGATTCTGTAATATAAAAGGGGTGTCAATAAATTTAGGTCCTTGCGATTCTGGCTCCTCTCAGAAAAAGCCATTCATTCAAAAAAATTATTTTTCAAAGCGATTAGAGGTAAGCTATAAACAAGCTATTCTTAGCTGTCGACAAGAGAAGCGATTTTCGGAATTCGCAATTTCCAGATCACGGTGTTGAAAATTTTGTTCATAATTCAAGAAACAATAAAAATGAATATTGAGTGAAAGTAATGGTTTGAGTGCTTTTTAGATTGAAGCAAAAATCGAGCAAAGGGCCCAGAGTTGAGTTGGCAAAAAAGGCATCCCGTCCTAGGACGGGGCCAACTGGCGCGTTCTCGTCTGCTGGCTGCTAGGCTGCGCTGCGGAGAGAAGGAAGGAGGAGGGAAGACTGTGGACCACTGCTAGAGCTCTGAACATCCGCTCGGCACTGAAGGTGCGGGGACGGAGACGTCTAGGGGCGGTGCGTAGACCCGGGGGAGAAGAGACCTAAGACTCTCTCTGACAGACAGGCCTGCTCGACCGTGCGACCCTCCGAGGAGGGGCAACGGGTGCAGGCCCAAGCGTGATTGGCTGCGTGGTGACCCATTAGCTCCCTGGCCCAACACCGGTAGGAGATCCTCGAAGACCCAAGGCTCATCCCTCTTACGGAGTGTGCGGAAGCTGCGATAGGCTGTTGTCCCACGAGCGCCAAGCACAACAACTGGCTACTCGTATATATGCATTGCATTTACTGGGGTACATCAAAGACCTGGGTACACACCTTGGGCATGGTCGCCTTTATTGATTTCGTACGATGGCGAGTCTAGAGGTTAGTATTGCTACCCTTGGTTGACAGAAAACTGCGCAAATTGAATACCTACTATTTCAGTCTTTGTGAGCCCTGTGCAAAGCTTGAACACTCCGTGATTCAACATTTTAGAATTTCTTAGTGTAGTATAAGAAGAAAGACTCCCAATTGTCAAGCTTCTCGAAAATCTGTGGAATGCAACGCAACAAAAAGACCGGAAAAGTGATGAAAAATGAAACAAAGTATGTAAACTATACTCTAAATTACAAAGCCGGCAGCTAAAAAAAATTGGCAAATACAGCGCCCAGCCCAGGCTCTCGTTGCATATTTATTTGCTAATGAGCCAGAGGACACAAAGCTCTCGATTTCAGAAGCCAAACAACAGATGGGCTATGAAGGGACAGGTCAAAAGCGTTCTGGCGAACAAGGTCAATGACGGCGCCTTTGCCTCCACTGTCTAGATCAAGGATCAAGGAGCTTTTCATGGAGCCCCTGACATTGGTTCCATTTTTCTCCAAAATAAATATCGAATTTATTCAAACTATTTTTAGCGGAATCCGAGGAGAAGGCGGTAATGAGAGTGCCCAATCACCTCCTAACTGCCGTTAATATCAACACCAGCGCTACTCAAGCTGATAAAAAAGTTATAAGTTCTTGGTAGTTGGGACAAAATTGAGTTGAACTATAAACAACCGTAGTTTTGCAAAAAATATAATTTTTAATTTTTATTGTTCGTTATTGCATGAAAAAGAAAATTGACAACTCAAAATAATTTAAACAAGTATATGGCGCAGAGCGCAATAGGTGACCGCGGAGCTTCACAGCCCACAACTTCCCAGGCAACTTAGCAGCTTACAATTCCATGCCAATGCTTTTAATTTTCTTTTTTGTTGCATTTGAGATTGATTGCATCAAATATTTTTTTCATTAAATGTAAAAGTAAAGGTAAAACAAAGCTTTGTTAAGCACAAATTCAAAACATGAAATGGAAAAAGAAACAATAAAGTGGAATTGAACTATGCCATCATGATCTATGAAGTAAATATTTGAATAGCTGAGTAGGTGTTGTTAGTGGGACAGTATATTCATGGGAATGTGGCCACAGTTAGAGCAGGGATGGTTCATCTGGCCCATTATAGGGGGGCTGTATCCGGATACAGAGGGGGGCCATATCCGGATATGACCCCCCCCTATAGGGGGGGTGAAACATTCCTGAAAAAGTGATGTACTTCCATGAAGGTGAAGTTGTTGAAGAGTGGCGGGGCTATTTCTTCCTAAAATAGCATTACCTTTCAGGGAAAAAAAAGTTTGTCAAAATCCGTTGAGAATTCGCCATTTCTCAACATGCCCCATTTTTCAATCTTTCTACCCACAAAAGTAATGTTTCAAATGCTCGGGGACTTGTTCCACCCATCCAGATCTCCCTAAAATTTTATTACCTTTCAGGGAAAAAAAAGTTTGTCCAAATCCGTTGAGAATTGAGCCTTTTCCAGCATACCCAAATATTCAACATTTCTACCCAAAAAAGTAATGTTTCAAATGCTCGGAAACCGGTTCCACCCCTCCAGATCTTCCTAAAATAGCATTACCTTTCAGGGAAAAAAAAGTTTGTCAAAATCCGTTGAGAATTGAGCCTTTTCCAGCATACCCAAATTTTCAACATTTCTACCCAAAAAAGTAATGTTTCAAATGCTCGGAAACCGGTTCCACCCCTCCAGATCTTCCTAAAATAGCATTACCTTTCAGGAAAAAAAAAGTTTGTCCAAATCCGTTGAGAATTCGCCCGGGGCCAGCATTTCCAGAAATATATACATATATATACCTGAGGACAAAAGTTGAGTAACCTCTATAGACCGCGGAGCGGCCCTTTGGGCCGCTCCGCGGTCAAAAAAGACATTCAATGTTTAACGAAATAGACTAATTCGTGAACATGTTCCTGCACTATTTTGATGCCTATTCATGCCAGTTCTCGGATCGGAATACTATTGAAAATATGTTCAGCCAAAGAGGCAATTGTTGGATAGTGGGAGTGAGCCATGGCAACCTGCCTTCCCCCACCTCTAGGCGAAGTGAAGCGCTCCAATTACTATTCATCGACGCTTCAAGGCCTCCGAATTCCAGCTACTTATGCAGGCTCAAAGGAACAATTTCGTGGACTCTGAGGAAGGAATGGACTCACGGCAAGCCCTCCATACCTCTTCTCTCATCAACTCACTTCTCCACTCCCAGGCGGAGAAAGGTGGCCGAGTTTCACAGCGTGGACAGGCGCTACCGAGACCTGCTGGATCAGTGCGCCATGTGCATCGCTTCTAAGAACCTCCACGCCCTCTATTCTGTCTGCTTTTTGACCGCGGAGCGGCCCGAAGGGCCGCTCCGCGGTCTATAGAGGTTACTGAACTTTTGTCCTGATATATATATATATGCGTATATATATGTATCTGGAAATGCTGTCCACGGGCGAATTCTCAACGGATTTGGACAAACTTTTTTTTTCCTGAAAGGTAATGCTATTTTAGGAAGATCTGGAGGGGTAGACCCGGAATTTGAGCATTTGAAACATTACTTTTTTGGGTAGAAAGGTTGAAAAATGGGGTATGCTGTAAAAGGCTCAATTCTCAACGGATTTTGACAAACTTTTTTTTCCCTGAAAGGTAATAATATTTTAGGAAGATCTAGAGGGGTGAAACTGGTCCCATAGCATTTGAAACATTACTTTTTTGGGTAGAATGTTTGAAAAATGAGGTATGTTGAGAAATAGCGAATTCACAACGGATTTGGACAAACTTTTTTTTTGCTGGAAGGTAATAACATTTTAGGAAGATCTAGAGGGGTGGAACTGGTCCCGGAGCATTTGAAACATTACTTTTTTGGGTAGAAAGTTTGAAAAATGGGGTATGTTGAGAAATAGCGAATTCTCAACGGATTTGGACAAACTTTTTTTTTGCTGAAAGGTAATAACATTTTAGGAAGATCTGGAGGGGTGGAACTGGTCCCAAAGCATTTGAAACATTACTTTTTTTGGGTAGAAAGTTTGAAAAATGGGGTATGTTGAGAAATAGCGAATTGTCAACGGATTTGGACAAACTTTTTTTTTGCTGAAGGGTAATAACATTTAGGTATATCTGGAGGGGTGGAACTGGTCCCAAAGCATTTAAACATTACTTTTCTGGGTATAAAGTTGGAAAATTGCAATATGCGGTTTTTGCACTGTAGTACCTGAAGTCTTGAGAATTGCACAGAAAACTTGATATTTATGTTCACTAGTCTTATATGTCGATTCTAAATCTGTGCTTACTTTTGAAATTGGTTGAGAAACCACATACTTGATTTTTGAGTTAAAAGGATCATATAAAGGATGCGCTCCGCGGTCACCTATTGCGCTTTGCGCCGTATACTTGTTCATTGAGCTCTCCGTTGCTTCTCCACAATCCTTCCCCATTCACTCTGAAGGCAGAGAAGCTGGCGATGGAGGAGGCCCAGGTCTACTGCTCCATCAGCGCGGACGAAGAGCGCTCCATCGCCGGTTTCCTTTGCCAGGATGAGAGTGAATGGAGAAGGATTGTGGGTGGATAATAGGGATGGTGACTAGCAGTGACGGGGAGCGGGCGGTAAATACGGAGTACTTCATCAGCCGCTGTCCCGCCAACTGGAGCCGCGGACGCAAGGAAATGCAGGCTCTCAAGGCTATCATTTCCTCCTTCATTCACCAGCCTCAAATGAAGGACTGGCTCTTTTGGAGGCTGCCTTGGACATCTGGGGCTCCGACCTCCTCCATCTCAGCAAAGCCCTCTTCATCACCACCAGTGATGAGGTTGACGTGTTAGGGGGGCATGTGTATGCAAGGGCTTCATGCACTGGCCAGGTGTACGCTCTGATGACTTATGGACACACGCAAAGCAGCGTCTCCGACGACTCCAAGGAAACCTTGCGCGATCTCCAGGACACCATCCAGAAACATCGCATCTCGGCTGGCCCCAACTTCCCTTCTTTTCAATCTACTCAAGCAACTCATGCATTCTTTTGAGGCCACGGTGATTTGCATAGCTGAGAATCGTGTCTTGCGCTGGGTTATGGAAGCTGAGGAACGGCCTGAATCCAAGCAGCGCATGGTCTCTTTCTATTTCTGATCCTTATGGGGCAAAGCAGGGATAGAACAGGTGGAGCTGCACGACAAACTCTTCTCAGGCAAGGCACCGACAAAGGTGGACTATCGGAAGCGAACGGACGAGGACGGGGAGCCGAGGCGAAGTGCTCGGGAGCGTGATTAAACCTACCCTCCCCTCCCTTCCCCTCAACTGAACGACTACTAGGTCATGTGTGTGGTCTGTGATGAAAGGGCGTGGGAGACTGGAGTAGCCGACAATGGAGGCAATTGAAGACTGAGCGCGTCATTTTGGCGCTGAGATGAGCCCATCAGTTCGACAATGGCTTCCCCACATACCATCTGACTGGCCATGCGGACGACTGCTGGGTGTGGAAAGAAGGAGGGAGCGTAAATCAGTGAGCTGAACGATGAGTGTGATGGAAGGAGGGGCAGAGAGGAGAGCGAGGTAGTGGCGGAGGAGGGAAGAGAGAGGAGCACATACATAGACGCTCTGCTTCCGCACTGCATCGCCTCTTCCGGTTGCGTGTGCGCCTCGAACTCAACTGGCTAGGGTAGGAGAAGGGCAGGGCAGGGGGGAGGAGGGGCGATGGGTGAGGAGGGGGTTAGGGGTAGGAAAGGGGTCTGGGGTGTAGTGGGTGTAGAGCTCCTCCCTCCCTTTCGCCCAGACTGTCCACCAGCCGTCATACACGCTCCGCGCCAGTTTTTTAGAAGTTCATTTCAAAACCATGCCCAGCTTGCTGCGATGCCTGCTTGGCCTTTCTTTGCTGGCCTTCGTTGCTTCTGTGATGGAGCTGCTGCCACCAGGTTTTCAAAACTTCTTCTTCATTACTGCTATTCATGCTGAGAAATGAGTTCGTAGAAAACGGAGAAGATGCTCGCATCCCACTAGCCACAACTTTGGATGCTTATGAGGCCGAGTTCTCCAATAGGACCAGAGAACTAAAAAGCGAAACCACCGACTGGAATCCTCGCAAAATATTCGACACTCTCGGTTTATTCCTTGAATCTCTTCTATTCAGCTTTCTTTGATACAGAATGAAATTGAAGATATCCTGAATGGACGATTAGACAGGCATAAGCGACAAGGTAATGGAGTGATGAAGGGTAGAGTTGCAATGTGCTTCAAGTTCCAGTGTCCGCTATCCCATCCAGAGCGAGGTGTCGTAACAGCAAGCCCATCCTCTCCGAGCTCTTCTGCAACAGCGTGGATGGTTTGCTTCAGCCAAGCGTGCTGCTCTTTGTGTTGATGAATGAGTGTGTAGAGGCTCCGTTGACAAGTAGGCCGTATGTTAATTGAGGTTGAGTAATAGAGTGTCTGGGCCCGGTTGAGAAGGTGCAGTGGCGGTTGCAGATTGCGGCGACGGTTCTGATGAACTGGACTGCTCATTTCGTAAGTGGGTCAACTTTGAGCCAGAAATTGAGCCCCCTTTTCTTCCCCCTTTCCCTGCACCGTTCATAACTTCCGCTCCCACCATTTCAAAGCGTCCCTGCGCCACGCCACCCGGAATAATCAGCCCCACTCAAATTCAACCCATCCTTTTGTGCACGGGCATGCAGCGGGAACGAAATTCTCGCTTCTTGTAAACACATTCTGTGCCAAGGGTCAGAAAGTGTGCACCCGTCAGGCTATCATAAAATAATTTGAAATTATGGATGCAATTTCGGAAAGCTGAGTGAACGCAAAAAACAAAACAGATACTTTTTAGAGTGCGAAGACGGAAGCAGGACAATGCCCAGGACATGGCAGTTTCATCAATTTTGAGGCACAGAAGTGAAGTGAAAAAAAACTCTGTCAGATGCGACGGAGATAAGGACTGCCTGGACTCCAGTGACGAGAAGTGCTTCACTTGCCTCAGCGGCGACCTCATACCAAAAGAATGGCGGTAGCTCCCACTTTCATCATCTCCACCTTCAGCATATAGTCTGTTGGAGGTGTGACGGTGAGCGTGATTGTCCCGGCGAAGAGGGCGAGGATGAGCAATGCTTCAGTAAGTCTCTCTTCCACCTCTCTCTACCCTCACTCTCAGTGCCCCTGGGGCATGGCATAAGCTTGGCGTGCTATGGCTTCTGTGAGCGCATGAGGAATGTGAAATTGCAGCGTGCAACAACGGGAAGCGGATAGTGCCGCAGTTCGTGTGCGACGGGGACAACGACTGCGGCGACGTCTCCGATGAGACGGCCTGCTTCCGTCCTCTCTTTTCCTCCTTGACGGCCCACGGAGGTGGAGGGAGAAGATAGTTGCAGAGTGCGGGAACGGGAAGTCCATCTCGGTGACCTGGCGCTGTGACGGGAGCGACGACTGCGGCGACAACTCCGACGAGGAACGCTGCGACGAACCCTCCATCCTCACAAACACCCTTCCAATGTTAGCCTTTTCCTACACACACATATTTCCCATCTACGCTCTGTATTGTCTGCCCTTCTTCACTAGATTTTCTTGCGGTTTAGGAGCTTTAGCTCTGGAGAGCACAGACTTATAAAAATGTACAGACTTCAGAATAGTTTTTACACCCAAAGTGGGCATATTTTTTACACCCAAAGTTTTTACACCCAAAGTGGGCATACAAGCTCCGTTTATTTCCGTCAAGCATTGCTAGATGGGTAGCATGGCATGCGGCATAGAATATGGAATGTGTGCATGGGTGGTCAATTAGCAAAGGGGCATCGGGCAATAGCATGAATTGAAGTCGTCGACGGCGCTCTACCAGGCGCCGCATAGCGGCCAAGTAAGAGCATGCTCCTACTTTCGCTTTTCCGCTTCACGCCTTTTCTCGTTTCCACCCTGCCTATTGTCGCTCTGTCCCTAAAGCTCCTCCCACCGCCCCAACGCGCTGCTCCGTACGTCTCAGACCAGTCCCATCGTTTCCATCCCACTCAAGTTTCTTGGTCGTGAAAGCATCTCCTGTTTCCTCCCAAAAGTGAAGATGCGAGTCGCTTGCTGTGCCAGAAGTATTGAGGGTTTGGCATTTGAGACGTCCGCTGGGCTCGCGAATCAGCCGACAGCAACGGCCACCGGCGAGGACGCGGCCGCGAACGAAGCAACGAGACGCCGTCCGCATGACGCAAGGCCTTCGCGACTACATCCTCAAGTGGCACAATCGACACCGCCTCCTACTCGCCCGCGGCAACCTTTCCGACCAGCCACAGGCCGGCAACATGAAGCTTCTGGTAGAGATAGAGAAGGAGGAGGAAGTGGAGCAAGGGTGGGAAGAGGTTGCAGAGGTGGGACGAGGCGATAGAGCGAAAGTCGCAGGAGTGGGCAGAGGTCTGCGACTACACCCACGAGTCCGACAAGCACTGCAAGGTCGGCGGCTTCCACTCACTCGGCGAGAACATCGCCGTCTCCACCATCAACTTCCCCGGCACCATGGCCACTGATAGAGACCTTTTCGCCATGGTCATTTACTTCTCCTCTCATCAATCACATCGCATGAACCCCATCATTCTTTCCCACTTTAGGTGAAGCATGCGCTGGAGTCTATGTGGAATGAGCACGAGTTCTACACCTTTGGCAAGTCTCCAGGCGAATGCTCAAAACCTCCCTGCGGTCACTACACTCAAATGGTAAGATAGCTATATGGAGGTGGGTGTAGATGTGGTTGGTGGCTGAGGTGTGGGCAGAGACGGAGGCGCTGGGGTGCGGGATGACAAGCTGCCAATCCATCCGCAACTGGGCACCCGGCCGCAATCGTCACGTCCTCTTCCTCGTCTGCAAATACGGACCCGCGTTCCCTTCTCCATCAGCTCCATTCACTTCCCTCCCTGAGCAGAGCAGACGGCTTCAGGGGTAACATCAACGGGATCTTTCCCTACAACCCAGGCCCCGCCTGTTCCGGCTGTGGGGAGCGGGAGAGTCGATGTCGTGCCTCCGGACTTTGTGGTTAGGCCAACAGTTTCCTTTTTTACTGGCTTTTGTAGCGCTCGCCTTGTAGACAGCGCAGGGAAGAAGAGAGTAAGAAGGGTATTCACCTGGAAAGCCTTGGGTATTCTGATATTTATTGCCCCTATCCTCCTAGCTCCTAGCCCGTGCTCTATGCCTACGCGTTCCTGGAGCATGCTGCTAAAGAAATCCACCTCTCTCGCTTTCTAGTTCTGCTAGTGAAGGCCAGGAAAGTATTTGCAGTGGGCGATGCTGTGGGAGAAGGGAAGTGTTCGGATAGCCGGCAGTCCTGCTCGGCGATGAGGGCGCGAGGAGTGAAAGGCCGTTATACCTGCTGGCCTTGCGACAAGTGGCTGAAAGAAGGCACCTGCGATGTTTGCGCCAATACTTTCAGGTGCCCCTCTTTTTGTTCAGTCAGGAGAACTTTTAATGAAGATAATTAGCTGCAGGCATGCGAGGGAAGTGTGTGCCAGCACCTGCGATCTCTGCAAATACAGCTACACTCTCAACAATAAGCAATGAGCCCTCTCCTTTCCTAGTCCCATGTTTCGCCATTCTTGTGCTCACGGGTTCTGTTACCTTCTGGCAAGGACAATTATTTCTTTGATCGCGATGAAGAAGAATATTTGAAAAAGGCGCAAACACATTTCCCTACAGCTATGACACCTAATTGAAAGCTCGTTGAACGTAAAAATGCATGAAAAATAATAAATCACCAGCACTTGGCCTTCCAAAATGCATTTGGGCAAGTTCACAGCGAGCATAAGGCAAGCAAGCAGTAGAGCATCCTGAAAAGGAGAAAGTGAAGCGAAGTGAAAGCAGCAAGACTGCATCCTCAACGCCGACTGGCAAGAGTGGGTATGGGCAGATCGTCCAGATTGCGCGGTGACTGTTTTGGAGCCATCACTGCCGCCTCCCTGGGATCCGCTGGGTTGGGTCGAGGAGAGAGCAGCTTTCGCTTCTGCACCTCAGCTATCTGAAACTTTTTTTGCCACCTTATAAGGCTCTAAAAATATTCAGGATATACCTTCTCTTCGTGTGCTTTCTGGCGTCGTATGATCTCGGCCACTCGGCTTTCGCGGCGCTTCAGATGGCTGGAGACGTTGAGATTGGCCTGCACCTGCGCTCACTTGTAGAGGAGCGTGGGGTTGAAGGACTTGGGGCACCTGACGATGGAGTTCTTTCTCGCGCGACTTCTCAATCTCCAGCAGCGCCAGCTTCACCTCCAGGTTCCGGGCATCCTTCTCTCGCGACCGTTCGATTTTCTCCTCCTCTCGCTTCTAAAAATCAATCACTCTCCTTGAAAACCGATAGAGTAGTGAGTGGGTGGCGGTAACCTTGCGACGTCGCTCAGCCTGCTCCAGCTTCTCCTTGATGAGGCTGCGGTTGATGTCGAGGTCCTGCTGGCGCTGGAGCTTGGCGAGGCGGGCGGGTGGACGCCGCTTGGCCGGCTGCAGCTCGCCTAGTGGCACCTGGGAGTTTCTCACATCCTCCCTCCCCTCTCCAGCCTCCTCCAAAGCAGAGCAACCTCGTAGCAGACGCCGGCCTTACCCTCGGCGGCCTGTTGGATGAGACCCTCGCTGCGCAGACTCTCCAGCACTCTCGCCGCCGTCTGTGGACGCTCCGGCTGGCTCCCCGGACGCCGCAATGGGCCCACCTCCCCTACTGCAAGCCTAACAGCTTCCTGCCTGCTGGCGGAGGGAAGGAAGGGAACCATAAGCGGGAAGACCGGGCCCACTCAGTCCGCTGCCCGGGCTCGGCGGCCAATCCCGACTTCCGAATCCTCAAATGGGGCGGCTAGTGAAGAAGGAGCCAATGGAAGGTGTAAACCAGAGTCGGAGCTCTTGGCGCTGGGCGCTCTGGCCGCCGGTCCGCTCTCCGGCCGCTCAATCCCAGCCTGCCTCACTCCAAAGCTGCTGGTGAGGCTGCAGAAACCTTGCGGAAGAAGCCGCCGCCAGTGTTCTTGGCAGCAGAGGAGGCGGAGGCGGAGCGTCCGGGTCCACTGGGCGGCATCCCCTCCACCGCCTTCACCTTGCTCCGCGACGCCCCCGCCCCCATCCTCTCCCTTCAACGATTCCCAGCTGGCTGTCAGCAGTGGGGAGAGGGGACAGGTGGAAAGCAGAGTGGGCAGAGAGAAAGGGAGGTTGACAAGCGGGGGGCGTTGAGGCGATGAGAAATGAGCAGGTGGAGGGGGAGGACAGGTGAGGGAGGGAGGGTGCGCTTTGGTGACTGGCGCCGTGCCTGCCACCGAGCTTGCCCTTTTTTCCACCCGCCCGCCGGCTATGGCTACTCTAGCTAAACACTCTTATCCGCCATCTATGTCCCCGCCTAACGCACCTCACCTGTCCCGCTGCCGAGAAATAATGCCGTAAAAATGCCAAAATTGCTTGACGATGCTATTCTGTCGATGAAAAGATGAGTTGGATCGTAGATAAATGAATATATTATATATTAAATAAAAGCTGGTAACTCTTTTTATCTATGGTTGGATACTAGTTATTTACAAACGTAAACATGGTGTAAAAGTAAGAGAGACCGTAAAAATGTGACTTGGAGCCCGGCTAGGGATATAGTTTGATAGCTGTGTGTTGACAGTGGTTGCTACGGGAACCAAACAGAAGCCCGCAAACCACCCCTTTATCCCATTTTTCTCGTAAACCCCATTTGCTCTTTTCTCCCATAATATTCCGCAGAACAAAAAAGCAGTCTAGACACATCTAAATTTGTAAATTTATTATGTAACTGGGTTAAATAGAACTTTTTCGAAACTTCAAATTAGGTTTCCGTTAAACTTTGCCCTTTTTTTAAAAATTTTCGAAACTTTGGCGACTTTGGATTCTTGGATGGCTGAACGTAAATCGCACAGCGTTTTGCAGCTTCACCCCTCTATTTATGTGCTGCTATTCAAAAGGTTTTTAAAATTTCTAAAAATGAATGTAACTAAAGATTTTGAACATCAATACTCAAAACTTTAATCGACGTGCTCAGTTAACGCGTTACGCTTTTAGAGCATCACCAAAAACATATTTACGAAATGTTGCCTAATTTATCCAGATAATTTACTTTTGAAACGGTTTTTATTACATTACGAAACGATTAAAAAGAACTAGAATACAAATAAATTGACAAGAACTTTTAGAGGGGGAAATAAAAGCAAAAAAGAGCAAATTACTTCATGGCGGAAAACTAGTTTTTGTGGACAGAGATGGCATTGTCGGCGAGGGAGCCCTTGGCTATGGTTTCGGCCCGACGAGGTCCTCCAGAGCTTGGATTGGAGAGGCATCCTGAAGAGCGGCCTGTTCCCTGCCCGGAGCTTGCATTGCTGTTCCCTCCTGCTTTCGCTGGTAGAAGGGGCGGAAGATGGACTGGTAGACGTTGCTGGCACCGTTGGTGATGGGGTGCTGTAGAATGATTGCGATGGGGTAGCGGAGGGCGGGGTGAGGAAAGAGCTGAAGCGGGGCCCAGAAGCACCAGTAGAGTAGCCAGGTGGCCTGTTCCATGCCCGGAGCTGCTTCGGCGGCGCCCATGCTGCGGATGATGGGGTAGGGAATGGTGACGACGATATAGAGGTTGTTGCTCTTCAGCTCTTCGGAGATGCCGATGAGGACGCCGACGATGATCAGGAGCAGAATATGGAAGATTGCCTTCGAGATGCCCAGTTTGACGGCGAAGAAGCCCAAAGCCGTGCTCATCACTGACTTGCTCTCCACCCACGCCTCCAGATTGCTCCACTTCCTCTCCAAACTTCCTTTCACTGATTCAAGCATTTTCTGATTTCTTTCCTTTCTTGCTTGCTTTTGTTTGCTTTCTGACTCTTTCCAACATGAACTGAAGCTGAGGTAAAATTATGAATTTCAATAATGTGTTCCTCTAATGAGCTTTTATAAATTTATGACATATGAGCCCAGTGGAGCCAGAATCAGTAGCTGACGGTATTAGTGCATGGTACAACCGAGTTTGCCAATTTGAAAACAAATGATCATTACTGCAAATTTCTCAATTTTTCAATCTTGTTTAATTTTAAATATTTAAACTATATGTTGAAAATTAGTAACTCAAAGAATTTCCAACCGTTTAAGATCAAATTTGGAAGTTTATATTAGCACATAGTGCTGATGACATTGGCAATTTAGAAGCATGTAATATTTTGTGAATTTTTTGAGTTTGAAAAATTTAAAATATACTTTCAAAGTGCTAATTTAATGACTTTTCAACCATTTGAACTTAAAACCTGCAGGCTTTTGATTTTTAGTTTAAAATTTTGTTTAATGAAAGACAAAGAATGGTTTTAAAAGCTAACCGCGCCGCGCGCATATTGGCGAGAACCGATATTACCTTGTTAATTGTGTCAAATCCATTTTTCATGTCGCAATCTCATCGAAACCTTGAAAGCCGAATGTCTGTAAATTATGCTTTTGCAACTCATTGTGGCAATTTCGAAATAATTTGGAACACTATTTCAGGAAATAGTTAAGAAGAGCAGAAGGTAGTATAGAAGAGAGATTGGTGATGGTTGGTGAGGGGGCATCGATAGTGGCGGGGCATTGGGAGTAGTGGTTTATTCGTAGGTTCCCATGGACATCCGCGGTTGCCCACCCTCCCTCCCTCCCTTCCGGCCCTCTGATAACCCAGGGAGAGAAAAAAGGCGGCGCACAAAGCAAAGGGAGGGGGGACGAAGGGGAGCGGAAGGCTGCTGGTGGAGGCAGTGAGGCACAGTGCGCAAGGCAAAAGACTGCGAATTTCAGCCCCGCTGTCCGGCAATAACTCCCAGGACCTTCCTGCCCCTCCCCTCTCTCTCCTCTTCCACCCTCCACCACCCTGCTGCACTACCCTGCAACCACCGAAGTCAGCTCTCTCTCTGCAACGGAGGCATTGGAGGGGGTTGAAGGGGGTGGGTGGGGGGCGATACCTAGAAAAGGGGCGGCATATACCCCTAGTGAGGGGGGCCGGCCGTGAAGGCACTGTCACCTCAGCTCCAGCCGCCGTCCGTCGCCCCGCACTGCCCAGCGCACACAGCCTCCTGCCTGCCTTCCCTGCTGCCCTTTCGCTGGCCAGCCCGGAAACTGGTCTACCCACTCCCAGCTTCCTCCTCCCTTCCTCCCCCTTCCTCCAACCCTCCTCCTCCCCCCTTCTTCCCGCCCCGACCCCGCTACGCCCAAAAGATCTACTCCCACCAGCAACCTCCCTCCCTCCTCACACCCTCCCGCGCCCTCCGTCCAGGGCGCCCACTCACCATGAGCGCCTAGCTGCGCCATGCTCTTCCCTCATGCGAGGTCAGCTCATTCTTGCACTTATTCTTACACTGTCCTTCGCTGCCTTGGACCGACACACTCCTTCTACCTGGTTGCTTGCATTGCAATTGCATTAGTGTTGGGTGGGGGTGGAGGCTCCTTCCGGAGGAAGGCCTTGGAGTGGATGGGGGAGTGTCCACCTGGACCCATCCACCTTTCCCACTTCCTCCTTGCGTTTGGACGGAGGGGGTTGCGGAAGGGGTTGGGGGAGGCATGGGTCTGGGGATGTGAGAGAGGCTGGGGGGATGGGTAGAGATGGGTAGGGATGGGGAGGGATGGCGGAAAGAACCCTTGAGTATGGACGACTGGCTGGAGGATGGGATGGGATGGAGCGAGAGGTGTTTATTTTGATGGGAGGCAGAGACGGGCGGGTGCGGCGTCGCGAAGGGAGCCATGCGGAGGGAGGGAGGGGGGAGGGGGTGGAGGAGGGATGGAGGGAGTGGAAGAGGGGGGGGGGGAGGGAATGTAGGGCGAGTGGGGATGTGCGTGAACTTGGGGAGGCGCAACGGCGGCCGGGGGGAGCCTGGGTAAAGGTTAGTGGGTCATGGTTCGCGGGAGGCGGGCGTCCACCAGCCCTCCCTCCCTCCCTCCCCCTCCAGCAACCCTTCCCCGGAGCCCTCTCCTTCCTATCCCCCTCTTCCTCCCCCTCTCCTCCCGCCACCCTTCCCCAGCGCCCACCTTCCCGTCATCAACCTCAACCCCCCCTCCCACCCCCCTCAGCCCCCACCCCCCACGTCCCTTTCCTGTATTATTCAATCTGAGCGGACATTTGGGTGGGCGGGTCCTCCCTCCCTCCACTGCCTCTAACACATACACAAACTGCCAGCCCCAGCCCAGACCCCCGCAGCTTCCCGACTGACTGCCTCAACCAAGCTCAAAAGCAGCTCTTCTTCTCCCCCACCCACCTCGTCTGGCCTCCCTGGCCGACTGTCTCTCCCCGTCTTCCCCTCTCTGCCATGATCGAAGCCGCTCACATGCTCGACTCCTGCCACATCCAGGAGAAGCCCAAGCATTACATGAAGAGTTGGCCATCTTTCCTAATTTCTCTGTCGGCTGTGGGTCTGTGAGGAATGGGAAGAAAAGGAGGCGGAGTAGAAAGGGGACAATTAGGCGCATCCCTAGTCCGGAAAGCCGTAAGAATCCGCCGCTGAGCTGGCAGGGCTCTTCCCACGCCCAGTTTGAGTTTGAGCGCATGCTCTAAGAGGGGCCTCCCGCGGTGCCCGGGGCCCAGCCCTCTTTTTCCCTTCTCCCTCCTCCCATGCCACTCTCTTGTGCGGCGAGATTAGGACCCATCCTTGGCCAAATAGAAAGCCCATAGCGGGGCCCCCAGGCCCTCTAATTGAAGGGAGGGGAGGGGAAGGGGGCTTTGTGCAGCGGAGGGAGGGAGGAGTGGGCAGTGGGCAGTCCGCTTGCGTAATGGGCTGGGGGTGCCCAGGGAGCCTGTAGAGATAGCGCCCCCTTGCCTTGGCATAGCAGAGGCTCGTTTTTTGGGGTGGAGTCTGGGGGTTGGGGGGCAGGGGGAGGTGAGGGGTGAGGTGGAGAGGAGCATTGTCTGAAGCGGCGGGGGTGAGGGATAGCGGGCCAGAAAGAGTGTGGGTGCCTGGGCAGGGCAGTGGTGACCTAGTTGTGGCGTGGGGGTGCGAAAAAAGGAGGCGGCCATGACCTCGGCGACTCCGGTGGCCTTGAAGACGCCCAAGGCCGCCGCTCCACCTGACCAGGATCCAGATGGTCCACCCTTTTTTTCCTCATCACTCTTCCCTCAAGCCTGCTCCAATCCATTGACTTGACCAGCGTTTGCTTTCAGCACAGATCGAAGTGATCCCCTGCAAGGTGTGCGGCGACAAGTCTAGCGGAGTGTAAGCGCCCTTTTGCCGTTGGAGGGGGAGGGGAATGAGGAGGAGGGGGTTGAGGCACTACGGGGTGATAACATGCGAGGGATGCAAGGGCTTCTTCCGCCGGAGTCAGAGCAGCGTGACCAACTACCAGTGTCCAAGGAACAAGGTCTGCCTCGTGGACCGCGTCAATCGCAACCGCTGCCAATTCTGCCGTCTCAAGAAATGCCTGGAGCTTGGCATGTCCCGAGACGGTTTCTTTCCTACCTTCTTTTCCTCCTCTTTCAATCATCTTCTCCTCACCTTCCAGCAGTGAAGTTCGGACGGATGTCAAAGAAGCAGCGAGAGAAGGTGGAGGATGAAGTGCGCCTGCATAAGCAGGTGAGTTCTGCCAATCGCTTTTTCTTTCCATTTTTCTATTGCCTTGTGTTTTGAGTCCTTGCAAAGGAGAGCGGGTAAGCATAAGCGGTGTGAGAAGTAGAGCAAAGAAGTAGGTGGTGAAAATGGAGGAGTTTTGCAGCTGGCCGATGTGCAAGCTCTGGGCCATCCTCACCTCACCTATTATCACGCCTCTGCTCATCATCCCCAGCCGCCCGTTGCCACAACCCTGCCCCACGCTCAGTACTCACCCGGCATGTAAGTTCCCCTGCTTCCCATCCAGCCACATTTCCTCCGCCCATTTCTGCTCTGCGCGCAAACTGCAAAAGGGAGGTGGGCAGAGAAGAAGGGGGGCTGAAGGAGGGGGGGGGGCTAATGTGCCTTTACTTCTTTTCGAAAGGGGGCTCGTTCGTTTAGCTTCCAAAGGCATCGTTTCTTTGGAGCAGATGGAATCGGGCAATGAGTGTCTGCTCCGCTGAACTGAGGAGGCACTGCACACATCGCTTCCTGTCTGGGCGGGCTCCTCTCTCTCTACTCACTCTCTGCTCACCAATCACCCCCGCCACCTCCTCTTCCCCTCTCCTTCTCCCCTCTCCCCTTCACCTCTCCCCTTACTTGCTTCGCTAGGGCCTTGTTTGTGCCATCGCGAAACAAGAAAAACTTTTATTTCCCCTCTAACACGCGGCCCTGTCATTGCTACTTCTCGCAGCACGAAAGGCCGTGCCTTTTTTCAACATCCTCTCCTGCCATCTTGACTCCGCTAGTTAAGCTGCTGCGTTCCGTGCCCGGTTGCGAGGCCGGTTATGCAGGCATTACTTCGTTCCGCTGCTCTTCTCCGGGCCCAATCACTCCTACCACCACCCCCCTCTTACTACCACATCCTTCACCCCCTCCCCCTCTCTACTTCACCAACCCAACTCCTGCCCATCTTTCACTCCCCAACTACTCCTCTCCAAGAAAGAGAAGCGAAAGCAGAATGAACAGCACACTGCAGATACGGCTACGGCAGCGGCAGTCCCAGTCCCTACGGCACCGGCAATGGAAGCAGCGGCGGAGGCACCGCCAACGGCTACGCTTCCGGCCCCGAGTCCCCCTACGGCACCCTCGCCTCCTACCCTGCCGCCCTTCCCGACTCCTACCTTTACCCCGCCTCCACCCCGCCGCCCCCGCAAAGCCTCCACGCCATCCAACCCCTCCCTCTTCAGCCCGACTCACAGCACCAGCCCAACCAGCCTATCCACCTCTCCGTCAAGACCGAGCTGGAGGAAGCCCAGAGCTCCCTTGGTTTCCCTTGCCTCTTATCGAGTCTCCTTTGGCTCTTTTCTTAAACTGATCTGCTTGCAGATACCTTGTTTTCCACCGTCACTGCAGCCCACGCCACCACCCTCCTTTACTCTGAAGAGAGAAGGGAAGAGCTGAAGAGAACCCCGCTCGACCCTACTCTCCTCTTGCATTTCAAAAATATGGTTCTCCATTCTTTTCCCGCTTTCTTCTCCCTTGCGTAGCAAACAACTCCGCTTCTTTTTTGGGCACAGATGTGATTGATGGAAGGCTGTGTCTGGGTTTTGGTCATTTCTCAGAACCCCCCTCCCCTCCTCCCCCATGCCAAGTGCCTTTGTTGGGTAAGGGTTGAGAGAAGAGGAGGGAAGGGAAAATGGAGGATGGGCAGGTGAGAGGAAGAGGGATCGGAGATTACGCCATAGGACGGGTGGGGCGAAGGCTCCCTCCCTAAAATGGGAGGCGAAGTTGGTAGGTCGTACCGGTCGCACTGCCTGGCACCACGCCTCCCGGACACTCCACGCATGTGTTCAACGCTATCCTCCTACCCTCCCCCTCTCCTACATCCACCTACCACCCTCCATCCCATCCCCCCTCCCCTCGCCTCTCTGCTCATGTGCCTTGAGTCCAGAGTCCACTACACACACTTATGGTTAACTCCCTTAGGACCCCTCCTTCCTTCCCCCAACGACCTCCAACTTACCTCCTCCCCCTCCTTTGCCGCCTACCCAAGTTTGAATGGTGCAGCGGAGCCTTCCCTGCCTTCTTCCCTCCCTCCCTCACCCCCGCTCGTTCTCCGGTCAACAAGTCCCCTCCTGCCCGCCATGTGGCCAACCCTTGTCAACTATCCCCCAACCTCCCCCACCTATCTCCCATCTCCCATCCCTTCTTGCTGGCCGGGCAGTTGCAAACAATCTCAGGGGCACACTGATCTCAATGTCAGCCCATTAGTCATTCCGCAGCAGTCCCTTTGCAACTTGCGCCCTTGCCATTGCCCTGAGCAGTGGGCCTGAAGCTGGTTTGGATTGGAGCCTAAGCGGGATTGACGGGCCATGAAGCAGCCAATTGGCTCCAACAAGGTCAATAACTCCTCACTCCAGGCCAAAGACCTCCAGCACACCCCATACCTCTGAAATGCACAAAATTAGAGCACCTGTCAAATACAATGCTTAATTTTCTGGACCTTTATTGCAAAGGAGCGCAGACATAGAATCACCATAAGTGGATAGATCAAGTGAAAAAAAGAAAAAGTTCAAAAAAGGATGAGCAAAGGGGTGCAGAACCGAGTAAGCTGGTGGCTGGACTGCGCTCAGCAGCTGACGGGCGTGATCCAGAGCATCATTGAGTTCGCCAAACTTCTCCCCGGCTTCATGAAGCTCGGCCAGGAGCAGCAGATCATGCTCCTCAAAGGTTTCTTTACTACCCCTCCCCATGGCAGAGCATGAGACCCAACGATTTTGGTCATTGCCAGGATCAGCCTTCGAGCTGGCGCTGATCAGAGCCAGCCAGCTGGTGGACAGCAGTTCGGATCGAATCCTCTACGGGGACACCTACCTACCCATCAGCCTCTTCTACAGCGAGGACCCTGTTGAGAACGCCTTCCTGGCCCAGCTCTTCCGCCTCCTCCGCGACCTCGCCGCTCTTCAGCTCAGCGAGGCTCAAGTCGCCCTCTTCTCCGCCATGGTCCTCCTTTACCCTAGCCCCTTGAAAGGAAGACATAATGATGAATATAGGTGCTGCTGAATCCGAGCCGGGCGCCGCCGGCGGTGGTGGAGGAGGTGGCGGAGACGCAGGATCAGCTGCGGGAGTGCCTCTCCGCCGAGCTTCGCCACTCACGCCCCCACCAGCCCACCCTGTCCCACTCCCTCTTCGCCACCATACACCAGCTACAAGGCTTCCCTCTCCTGCCTCTCAGCCTTGGCATCGGCTTAACCAAGGCCCCAGTTGCAGAGGTGGCGGCCAGTCATGTGGAGGTGCTGGGGCGATTCCGGAAGACAGTGAACATAGAGCTGCCTGCCTTGTACAAGGAGCTTTTCTCGGGCGAGCTCTAGTGCCTCCCCTCCCGTAGTAGCTTCCGTCTACCTTCTCAGGATGCCCGGAATCTGTCCTCCTGCCCCCTCAAACCCTCCTCGCCTTTCCCACCAGCGCCGATTTTCTGTGATTCGCTTTCTTTCACCCAAATGTTCTCTGCCCTTGTCTATCTTTTTCTTCAGCACCATACTGGCCTATGGAAGATGCGTAGGTTTGGCCTTGTAGTGACATGCGCGAGCTGAGACAGTCGCTGATGCTAGGGATGTGGTCTGCATAGGGCGTATGTATAGTGGAGAAGGATAGAGAGCATGGGTAGGATGGGATGGGGGAGATGGTGGAGTCATTTGTCCTGCCTTCCCAATGGACCTACATTCCCAAAGTTCTTTGCCTCTATCCGCCACAGCTCCTTCCTCGTCCCCACTCCCCCCTCCCCCCGCCTCACATAGCCCGACCTTTCTTCCTCATCCGCGTCTTTTCTCTTCCAGCCGTCGTCTCTCTTTCTCTCTCTCTCTCCGTCTCTCTCTCCTACTGCCTTTCTTCTTCTCTCCAAGCCCTGCCGTCTTGCTAGCCCGCCAGTCTCAATCACTCCACCTGCCTTTATCTCGCCTATCACCAAGCACCCCACCACTCCATTGCCAAAACTCACCACACCACTTCCATCCTCGCCCGTCTTCTGGGAATAATGACAGCTGCCCAGCTCCACTGCACAACTGATAACAGCGGAAAAGCACATTAGCACAACAAAATGAAGCTCCTTCTCTGCCTCAGTAAGCAATCATTAGCATTGGCCAGATGGAAATGAGGGAGTAAGAAGTGAGCAGTTTCATCGGCGCTGAGCTTGGCCAGCGGAAGTCCCCCCAGCTGCGGACAAACGCCAGTGCCGCCAGCATTCCACAGTGAACCAGAGGAAATCGTTGGCGGTGGCACTGCAGTGCCCTATTCCTGGCCATGGCAGGTTGCCTTCCTGCTTTTCAACGCCACCAGCCTTCAAGCCTGAATTACCTATGCAAAAGAGACAAAGTAATAAATCGCAAAATGTGGAAGTGGCGATGGCGATGGCTTCCAGGTGGCGATGTTTCAGCACGTTATCTTTATCAACACCTTCGAATGTGGCGCGAGCATTATCAGCAACGATTTCCTGCTCACCGCCGGCCATTGCGTGTTCCCCATCCATCACCTCTTCACTGCCATAGTGAATGCTACGCTTGGATGGATGTTCCAGCTACGGGCTTGATAAGAGCCCGGGTGGATTCCGCTTCAAGGTCGGCGTCTACCAGAAGGATGCTCGGCGAGACATCGGAGAGCAGGTCCTCATCGCCAAGGCCATCCATCTACACCCCAACTACAACTCCACGACTCACACCAACGACGTCGCCCTCATCCAAGTCCCATCTCACCCACTCCCATCCCCCAGCAGTGCATTCCATAGCTGAATGTTTAGCTGAAGACGCCGGTGAGCTTCAATGAGCACGTGCAGCCTGTCTGTCTGCCCTGTGACATGGGCAACTTGACGGCCAACGATCCACTAGTCGTCACCGGATGGGGAGCTGAGCGAAGTTTTCCAATCCAATCACTGGCTCAGACTGAATGGGGAGAATTGAAGCGGGAGCCCTGTTCCTGCCCTCAAAGTTGCGACAGGTTCGTGTGCCGTTGGTGAGCGACGAGGAGTGCAAGAAGGAATACGGGCACGCCTTTATCGCAGACTCCATGATCTGCGCCGGGGAGAAGGGAGAGGATAGCTGTCAGGTGGCCCGGGGGAGTAGAATGAAAGGAGGTGGATAGAGGATGAGTGCAGGGTGACAGCGGAGGACCGCTGGTGGCGCAGGGCTTGGACGGGGCTTGGCGACTCTACGGTGTAGTCAGCTGGGGTCGCAGCTGCGCAATGGCTGGTTACCCTGGCATCTACGCTAGGTCTCTCCGCTTCTATAAACCTTGCATGGAGATTAACAAATATAATTTAGGGTGACTGGCAAGGATGTGCTCAGCTTCATCACATCCGTTTCTGGAGTCACCTGCGTCTAGCACAAAGCTGAAGGCAAAATCGTGAAAAGTGTCTTTTAGTGTATATTATATTTCCCAGTAAACGAGCACAAATGACGGAAATTAAAGACAATTTTACCTGCAAAAATGGGAAGATATTTTGCTCACGCAAACTTAGGCTGACATTTTCTTGTCGATTTGTAATTTACTATGCAGTTTGATTGCTTCGCATTAGGTTCATTTAAATGCTCACTTATTTATTTATTTTTTTCCATGAAAAAATTAAAAATTAATTCCCAATATTTGTTAACCGAAGAAAAATAAAGCTAGAGCAAAGCAGTTACAATGCCAATTTTACATTTTACATCAATTTACAGATCTAAAACACGAACACGATATAGTGTTTTGTTAAATATTAATAGACACGTTTTTCCAGTCATTTTTACGCCCATGTCAGAATTGTCCCCAAAGGAATTGCAGATTGACACCAGAGAAGTCAAGCAAAATACAGCAAGCATTCAAAACACTGCGCAATAGATCAAGGTAAAGACGAAGCATCGGCAAATTAGCACTAAAATGCAAAACTGGCAACAGCACGCACCATTGTTTCAATAGAAAACAAGGCGGACGGAAACGCAAACTTCCTCAGGCAACTGACTAATAGGGGCGA
Source organism: Ptycholaimellus sp. GST1_10 (assembly GCA_030248095.1). Lineage (NCBI taxonomy): Eukaryota > Metazoa > Nematoda > Chromadorea > Chromadorida > Chromadoridae > Ptycholaimellus > Ptycholaimellus sp. GST1_10. The sequence goes on along the minus strand of JASANA010012300.1, from coordinate 42,435 downwards.
TCACGGTAGTGGCTGCAAAATAAATGCCTTTCTTCAGAGCCAAGAGCAGAGGAGAGGAGAAACCCGTGATGGAAGCCGTGATCGCGGTGCCAGCCACGTCCTCGGCCCTGCCAACGCCCGCGGCCTCCACCTCGTCCAGGACGCCTTCCAGAGGGTCCTCCGCGGCGGGCGTGGTCAGCGCGATCCCCGCTCGGGCACGTCGCACACATGATCATGTGCCCCCCGCACTTTTCGCACTCCCAAGCCCACACCGACGGGACTCAACTCTTCCCCTACTTTCCACACCCAGCGGAGAAGGCAAGGAAGAAGCACTCTCAATGGGTCTGGCCAGCTGCCCACTGTCACTTGGCGACTCTGGGACGGCAACTGATATATTTCTTTTTACTTCAAAGAGCAGATGGGAATGAGTAGAAGGTGAACCGTGGGGCTGTGCTGGGAGCTGAGCGTCGGGGCTGGGAGTGTGGGAAGACTGGCTGCCTGTAGGAAGAGAAGGCTTCAAGCGCAGGAGAAGAATGGAAGGGAACCCCGAGTGCGTCGGCGCATGTCTTCCAGGGAGTCGTAGAGGACGCTGATGTCGGAGTCGTCCTGCGGAGTATTCAGAGCCGGCGGGCTCTCCACCTTCTCACTCTCCGCCTTTCCTTTTCCTATTGCCCAATTTTCAATGAGTAAGAGGCATTTTGTGAGAGGAGCATGAATGACCCAAGGGCCGAGACCCATGGATTTTTTGACCCCCCTTTTTTATGATGACAATCAAAAGTACAATATATAAGAAGTAAAATTCATCAATATACTTGGGGTTGAAACTCAATATCCAGGTCAGGACAGCTCTGCCAACTTAGAGGTCGCAAAATTTGAGTTTTTGGTGTTTGTTATAGTAAAACTCAAATTTTAGACTCATTTTTTTCTCAAAAGTATGCAAAGTGGGCATTAATACTGTTCGTCTACATTAGCCTGCACATCCCGTCATGTCAATAAACTTTTAGATTTTCTACCAAAAATTTTCATATTTTGTTCCAAAAAACCTAATCAATGTCATAAAATGAAAAAATTGAGATTTCCCAAAAAACATCTGATTTTTTACCCCGAAATTTATCAGGTCTAATGGGTGGAATTAGAACTTCACCATCATTTTCTCGCTGCAAATTTTAGGTCTAGGAACTGCTTTTAGAATTGCCACTTAGGTATCAGCCAACAGAGGATATAGACTCCAAAAACATGACAAGCATCGAAAGATAAGCCCTATGTTATAACATCAGGGCAATTTAGCAGATGTTAAAACTTTTGCCTGCTAAAACAAGTATAATGGTGAAAAGCACAATAGGTGACCGCGAAGCACAAATTATATCAGGTAAAAGGAAAAGTCTGTGGTTTCTCAACCAAATTCAAAAGTAAACACATATTTAGAATCAGCAGTTATGAATTGTGAACAAAAAAACTCAAGTCTTGTGTGCAATTTTCGGGTCGACACCCTGGTTTCCCCCCCATGAGATTTCCCCCCCCCCAAGCAATAACCCCCCCCCCCCCCCTCACTGAAAGTTTCCCCCCCCATGAAGGTTTCCCCCCCCCCCCCCCCATGAAGGTTTCCCCCCCCCAAGACACTTAATTTTAAACCTATAAATCCCACACACCCTGCTCTAACTCGTCCCCTAGTTGATACGGCTCAGCAGTAAAACTAGGTGAAAATAGGTGAAATTGTGTCTTGGGGGGGGGGAAACTGAGTCGTCGAAATCGATGACTAGTTTCCCCCCCCCCCCCCCAAGAGTTTTGACGACTAGTTCCCCCCCCCCCCCCCCCAAAGACACAATTTCCCACCTATTATCAACTAGGGGACAGTTTAGCGCAGGGTGTGTGGGTATAGGTAAAATCTTGGGGGGCCGGTAACCCTCCATGGTGGGGGGGTTATGGCCATGGGGGGGGGGGGGGAACTAGGGCGTGAGCCCAAATTTTCAGCCATTCAAAATGACAATTCTTCTCTCAAAAGGAAAAGTCTGTGGTTTTTCAACCAAATTCAAAAGTAAGCACATATTTCCCAGAATCAGCAGGTATGAATTGTGAACAAAAAAAAACTCAACTCGTCTGTGCAATATTAACCAGCCGTTCAGTTACTATGGAGAAAATGGTTCTTTTTTGGGGAAAAAATTTTTTGACTCAAAAATTTGATGTTTCAAATAATCCGGCACTAGCCACCCTGCCAGGATTCAAGCGGCAAGCTTTAGCTTTCAGGAAAAAAAAGTTTGTCAAAATCCGTTGAGAATTCGCAGGGCCCCGGCATTCCAATAGAAATATATATATGGACAAAAATCCAGTCACATGTATAGACCGGAAGCGGGCTTTGGGGCCCGCTTCGCGTAAAAACTTCCTGCTCTTCAGCAAAACAGTATTGCTCACTTTCCTTTTGTGAGCTTACCGCCCAAAGCCGTATGCAGGTATCTAACAAAAAAAATTGCTGGGTTTTAGTTTATATACATAAAAAATTATGCAAAGTGTGCGGATAGGTAAAGGATTAGCCCTATGCTATAACATGGGGCAAAATTGACCGAAAAATTTTTGACCTTAAATTTTGTTTCCAATGGCATAAATCGATGCTCTGACATCAAATACATCTGAAAATATCATTTCTATGCCCAATTTCAAAATATTTTGAAGTTAGTTGCTACAACGTTTTTTGCTCAAAATGGTCACAAATGATAAAAATTACCAATTGATCAGAATCCAAAATATTTTGAAATTGGGCAAAGAAATAATATTTTCAGGTGTATTTGAGGTCAGAGCATCGATTTATGCCATTGGAAACAAAATTTAAGGTCAAAAATTTTTCGGTCAATTTTGCCCCATGTGGCGAATCCTTTACCTATCCGCACACTTTGCATAATTTTTTATGTATATAAACTAAAACCCAGCAATTTTTTTTGTTAGATGCCTGCATAAGGCTTTGGGCGGTATGCTTACAAAAGGAAAGTGAGCAATACTGTTTTGCTGAAGAGCAGGAAGTTTTTTAGCAGCAAAATTTTACATCTGCTAAATTGCCCTATGTTATAACATAGGGCTTATCTTTGATGCTTGTCATGTTTGGGTCTATATCTCTGTTGGCTCATACCTAAGTGGCAATTCTAAAAGCAGTTCCTAGACCAAAATTTCACGAGAAATACGATGGCGAAGTTTAATTCGCACCATTAGACCATAAATTTTGGGGAAAATCGATGTTTTTGGGAAATCTCAATTTTTCATTTTATGGCATTGATTAGGTTTTTGGACAAAATATGAAAATTTTTGGTAGAAAATCTAAAACTATTGACATGAGAATGTGCAGCTAATGTAGACGAACAGATTAATGCCCACTTTGCATACTTTTGAGAAAAAAATGAGTCTAAAATTTGAGTTTTACTATAACAAACACCAAAAACTCAAATTTTGCGACCTCTAAGTTGGCAGAGCTGTCCTGACCTGGATATTGAGTTTCAACCCCAAGTATATTGATGAATTTTACTTCTTATATATTGTACTTTTGATCTCATCATAAAAAAGGGGGGTCAAAAATCCATGGGTCTCCCATTAGTGCCCCTCTCAAAAACAGCCTCTTAAGCACGTCAAATCTTCGAAACGATATTTTCTAGATTTGCATAGTTTTGGCCAAAACTGGAGATTGATGAAAACGCAACCATCAGTATGATGCTTAGGAGGCGAGATGAATGTTGAATTCTGGTGAAGTTGCGTCATCCACCACTCGTTTCCGGCGCTGCTGTTGCTGGGAGTCTGTAGGGCATGCTTTTTACAAAGAACCAAAACCAATGCAAGCAGAAAAAACCAGAGGCTGTCCTTTCTTCGTCTCGCTTTCAACACCCGGCTCTTCAAGTCCATTAATTTCGCAATAGCTTTGAAGAAGTAAAAGTCAATTAGCGGCCGATCAGAGCCAGTTTGAGATTAATATCTAACATGAAAGAATGACATACCGATGGGCCCGGACATTCTGCTGCTTGTTGGTTTTAAAGATTGAGATTGAGAAACAGTTAGTTTGACGGAGTCTAGAATTGTGGCGCAAGCGGTAGTTTGCGTGCAGTTGCAAGCTGAGGTATGCAAAATATGACCGCACGTTGACCACTAAATACTTTACAACATTTTGCCAATGCACTTACTTTATCTCTCAAATATAGGTGGGCATCAGGGATACTTTAGGCATAAACAAAATTTGGTGGAAAACATTTGTGCACAACTTTCAGAATGCGTAAGAATCCGAAATATCCATCAGTAGCCGTTTCAAATTGGATCACCTATTTAGCGTAGGGGCCCGTGCCCAACTGACGGACGGCCTACGTCCAAAACAAAGTTGGATGCAAATAGGTTGGTGTAGACTGTGGCCTCTATTTCGACGAAAACGGATGAAAAACTTCAAAGACATGCTCCATAGACTTCGCTTCCTAAGCATGGCCAAAGGTTATGAAAGATTGGATTTCTTTACAAGTCTAGAAAAACGGATTTGCAGCTTCTGTCACCTCTAGCACCTTCAAAACTGTTCATTCAAAGGGATTCTAAAATGTCCAATGCTTCCAGAAGAATCGATTTGTGTCTTTTTAGAGTTTCTAGGTTTCATTTGATTTTGTATCGACTGTAGCAAAGCGTTTTGAGTTTCCTGGTTCATTTTTTAACGTTTAAAAACTTTCATTTTACCAAATGTCTACATGACATGCATCCATGGCCTGTGCCCTACTGTGGAGTTTGTCACTCTGATAAAGATCAGTGTGCCCAGAAGTGTCAATTCTATGCGAATTACCCCCCGCTGAGATCTTAGGGTGAGTTTGGCGATTTGATAAAGATCTATGTGTGCACAGGCTAATCTATTGTGTGCGACAGGGCCGCCGCCTATAAATAGAGGGCTTGAACTCAGTGCGAGCAGAAATGCAAGGGTCAAGTACGAAGGATGAAGCTCGACATTGCCACCAGCAACCCTGGCCTCAGCGCGACGGGGCCTTTTGAGATTGGCCGGCGCTGAGGAACATGTGGTGCTTGGTGTGCAGAGAAGAAGAAGACTACGCTCATCCTGGCAAGAGTCGGCGTGGGCTTTGCCTATGACCTGTCCTAGCTCAGTCTATCGACAGGCATGGCAAAGGCCACACCAGCTTCAGCCTCCACTGCTGCACAAGTCACTGAGCCAATTCCTCAGTGCTCCTTCCCTGCATGTGGTGTTGGTGGATGTTTGCCCTGAGTCAGCCCGCGTTACCACCGTACTGCCGTATGGCATCCGAGGGCGGGAGCTTGCTGGCTTGGGGAAAACATTGCCACGTCACATGTGCACGCACATTGCAGTGCTTAATTTCCATGATTTCATCATTTTTTGTTCTTAGTTTTATTTAGTGATCTTTTCTCAACAGGGGCAATGGTATGAAAAGAGAACCAACTTAGTTGGATTCATGCAGCCCACCTTTCCCTCCCTCCTCCTTCCCAACCTCCTTCCGACCCTTCCTTCCCTCCCTCCTCCCCACTTTTCCCTCCCTCCTTCCGACCCTTCTCTCCCTCCTCCTTCCCACTTTCCCCCTCCCTCCTCCTTCCCGCCCTTCCTTCCCTCTTCCTTCCCGCCCTTCCTTCACTCTTCCTTCCCGCCCTTCGTTCACTCTTCCTTTCCCGCCCTTCTTTTCCTCTCCCCCTTGCTTCTCTCTTCCTCCCCCCCTTCCCTCTTCCCCCCCCCCTTCCCTCTTCCCCCCCCCCCCTTCCCTCCCTCTTCCTTCCCGCCCTTCCCTCTCTCCTCCTTCACGCCCTTCCCTCCTTATCCTCATTCCCACCCTTCCCTCCCTCCTCCTTACCGCCCTTCCTTCCCTCTTTCCTTCCCGCCCTTCCTTCTTTCCTCCTGCCCGCCCTTCCCTCTCGTCTTGCTTTTCCTTCCTCCCTCCCATGGCTCGTCTCAGAGTTTTGGCCCTTTCAAAATGCTTCAGAATGCAAAACAGGCCAATAGTACATCAATACATAACGCATGCAGAATATGATGCTGGTTTTTACCTGGCTCACCTCGGGTAGAACAGCGCCACATGTTGGACGTAGGAGTGCGGCCAAATTTTGCATTTGAAACATTTATGAGCCAGCGCCCAATTACCTAAGCATAATTGAAACAATCGCCCAAATTGATTGAGTTTTACTCCGAACACGGGTGAGAGACAGAACAGCAAACACCATAATGAGCAATTTGAAATGGGCGCTGAATGTCATAATTCGTTCAAAATATAGGCGTCTTTTGTTTTATAAGTCCATAACGCAAAGCAGCTGACACCTTTTCCCACTTTCACAGTCCACTTTATTAGGCTTGTCAAATTCAATGTGACGCAATGGCCCGTTTAGCTGCCTTCTTCGCCCTGGGTTACATTCAACAAGTACATTTCTTAGAGAAAATGGAACCAATAAAACTTCTAGCCTGTGTTTTCGGGGCAGTGTACAGCCTGCAGTGCGGTCAAAATCCCGCCCCACTAGCTTTTAGCCATGACCTAGAGGAGATTGTTGGAGGTTCCGAAGCCGTTCCCTACTCCAGACCCTGGCAGGTTTCCTTTATCCTCAACCTTCGCTCTCCCCATACTGAAAAAGCTGTGCTTCTCCAATTTCATCTCTTGATTCTCTTCTTCCTCCCAGTCCTAAAAGCGATGATTGAGGTAGGATCACACGGACAGTCTGGGTCTTTTCTGCTTCAAGGTCGGCCTACCCTTCTTATTTCCTTTTTCCTACCCTTCTTATTTGCTTCCCAGTGAACTAAGCACCTTTGTTCAGGCTGAGCGGAACTGCACTGCTGCAGTTCATACAGTCCGTGGCCGGTGTTTCTTGCGTCTGATTCTGATCTACTATGCGGGGCCGATGCACTTGTGCAATGGTCTAGCAGCAGTGTCCATGCAGGCTGGAGCGGCACTCATCACTCGTCATTTGACACCAGGGAAGGGGAGGGGCTTGAGGGCGGGGAAGGTCGAAGAGGAAGGAAGGAGGGAGCAGAGAGTGAAGGAGGTGTAATGAATCAGCCGAACATGGGGGGTTGGTAGTCGGGGCTGCGCTTGCCGAACATGAGCGGTTTGTAATCTCGGTCGTCGCGCAGGAAGCGATCCTCCTCCGTCTCTAACAACCCTTTAACATCTGCTACTTTTAGGTGGGTAGCATTTACTCTTGGGCAGTGTTTGAAAAGGCGAACCTCTCTTGGAAAGCTCGTCCAGCAGGATGGAGGGCACAAGACGCGGAAGTTTGCGATAGTGGCTGAGCGTGGACTTTTTCAATGGCTCCCCGGCCAGGCAACAGGAGACCAGCACTGCCATCAGCAACACTCCCAACCGGGCCAGCTCCTCGAACTTCATTTCACCCGCCTGCAAATTCAGGAAAGGGCAGGCAGCTCTTTGCAATTTGAAGTTGTCCATAATCATGGCGAACGGTGTTTGGAGAGACTTGCTATGGCATTTGAGCAGGGATGGAATATGGATATGTTTCACTTTATTTACTTTGTAAGTACCATACGATAATAACGTTGATTATGAAATTATGTGTGTAAACATCGTTTGCTGATTAGATACGGCCACATAGCGAGCATTTGTTTGAAGTCATTGGATTATATTGATTAGTTTGATCGATTATTTCTAGAAGGAAAAAATTATGCATTTTTGAATGATTCTTTCTAATGATTGCTGCAACTTTTTGGCGATTTCGCGCGAGTATTGGTCAATTGGATGATGCTCTTTCCAATGGAGAAAGAATTATAGCGATAGGAGCTTTCTGTGACGAGCAACAGCCTTATCAAAATTAAGATCTAGCAATAATCCTCAAAACGTACACCTGGGGCGAAAAGAGGGGCTGAGCGCTGACACTTCGCTAAAGCTCTGCTCGCGCCAGCCCAATATGTGTACAGCATTGGACAAATGCAAATCTTGTAATTGTTTACAATTTAAATACATAATAAATCAGTATTAAAAAATCACATTTTGGAATTATTATTGTTTAAAGATTTTTTTAATTTTTGACGTTTGACTTGTTTTGTTAGTTAGGTGCTCTCTTTTAATTATTTAAGCCATTTTTTACTTTGGACAGTTGCAAAATTTTACTTCGCATGAAATGAACAATTTAAGGTAAACAAACCTATTTCGTGGGTAAATGAATATTTAAATCACCCATTTCAGTAGAAAATAGTATTAGTCAAATGAATGTGAACTAAAAATTGCCCTCACTTCAATCGCAGGTAATATAAAGATAATAGATACTTTTAGGGTTAGTATAACCCACTATATAATAATTAGCAAGTGCCAAAACCTCCAATTTCCCACCTCTAAGTTTGCAGAGCTGTCCTGCGCTGGATATTGAGTTTGGACCCCAGTGTTTATATGAATTTTACCTTTTGCTTTTTAAACTCTTCATTCCCGTCATAAAAAAGGGAAGTTAAAAAACCCATGGGTCTCCCATTTTGCTCCTCTCAGAAACCGCCTTTGAATTTGATTGATTTTTTGAACTAAATAAATGCTGCAGATAGATTTTGCGTGACTTAGCATCATTGCAATTTCGTGCAGGGTTTTTGTGCTGATCAAGTGAAGCTTTTTCGGTGGAATGAAGGAGTTGAAAATTGCGGCCAGTAGAAGTAGTGTATGATGCCAGGTTGACCCGAGCGTGAAAAAGAGGGGGGGGGGGCAAAGAAGATCTGGTCACCACCACTGTCCACGACCGCTCCTCTCACAAGGTTAACGAGCTATAATGCATCCTCGTCGCCGCCCTCCTCCTTGAGTGGCTGGGAAAAGAATGTGCAGAGGAGAGAGCCAGCCAGAAAAGACACCTGCCCTCTTCCCAGGCAGTTCTAATCGCTGCCTATTGCCCCGAAGATGGGGCAGGGCCTCTTTCTCTCCCCCCACCCCCACCCCTCCTCTGGCCCCTCCCCCACCACGACCACCCTCAGACATGTTCCTTCTAACGGGGCCCCTCTCTCCTTCTTCTAGGCCAGACGGGGGAAGAGGGGAGGATATGGGAGGGTGGCGTTGACGGTGCTGCGGGGGTTTTTGGCCCCCGCCAGCCCACTGTACACAGACAGGCCGCAGCGGATTCCAGGTCACTCTCTCTCCACACCCACCGCCACAACCGTCTTCAATCGCACAGGCCATCGTCCAGCATCCCTCTCGCATTGTCTCTCCCTCCCTCCTACCCATCCTCCATCCCTCCACTGACCGCCAGCCGAGATGATCCGTCTCAGCCTCGCCCTTCTACTCCTATTCGCCTCCGCCACCGCCTTCAAGCAGCTGGAAGAGCTGGAGAGCGGCGAGATCGAAGGCTCCGGAGAAAGGTTTCTGCTTCAACTCCCTCTCACATAGACTAAGGAAGGAGTGTTCTTTTTTGCAGCTCCAGCGAGGAGGAGGGAAAGCTGGAACTGGCAGTGGAGGTGATCGGTGAGGAGGAGGTGGAGGCAGTGGAGGAGGAAGTGGAGGGCTCCGGCCAAGAGCTCCCTGAAAGCGAGGAGAAGGAAGAGATCGAGGAAGAGCTCAAGGAAGCCGACGAGGAGCTCAAGGAAGAGGTCATGGAAGAAGAAGAGGAAGCGGTGGAAGAAGAAGAGGTGGCGAAGAAGGAAGAAGAAGTAGAGGCCATGGAGGAAGACGAAGAAGAGGCGAAGGAGGAAGAAGAGGGGGCGAAGGAAGAGAAGGAGGAGGTGAAGGAAGAAGAAGAGGCGAAGGAAGAAGAAGAGGCGAAGGAGGAGGAGGGGAAGGAGGCAGAAGAGGAAGTGAAGGAGGAGGAGGAGGCGCTAGTGATCTCCGAGGGTGAGCAAGCGAAGGAGGAGCCGAAGCTGGTGAGCAAGGAGATCACGGTGGAGGAGCAGGAGCCGGAGAAGCTCATCGAGGCCATCAAGGAGGAGGCGGAGGAGGAGGACGCCGCCGAGAAGGAGGAGGAGAAACTGGACGAAGCTGAGCCCAAGGCCGACATCCCTGCCCAGGAGGAGGAGGATGAAGAGAAGGAAGAAGCCGATGAAGAGCCCATCAAAGATGAGGAGAAGAGCGAGGCTAAATCATCGGCTGCGGAATCCGAAGAGGCTGCTGAGGCCAAACCAGAGAAGCCTGAGCAAAGCTACATTGAGCGTTAGCACTTTAAGCTTCCTCAAGCAGTATGAGCAGTATCAGTCTCATCACCAATAGTCCTCCATAACCAAACTAATTGTTTTCCTGAAACATTAGCTGAGTGAGTGGGCCAACCTTTGCGCATAGCCTTTCTCTGCGGATCTGGAATGCTTGGGGGGGCTTGATGTGGCTGTGCTAGATGGCGAGGGCGGGGCCATTGCAGCGCTGGGCTACTGGGGTCGCCTGGCTCGATCACTCCTCGCCTACGCCACGCGCAACCTGCCCCAGCCCAGCAGCAATCTGCCAAGCCACTCCTTCCAACCCGACGGCAGCCTGCCTTTTCATCGAGCTGTTCGCAGTCGCCTGGAGCGACTCCTTTGAGCCCCTTTCTAACACGCCATTCTATCCTGCTTCACTCTATTCCAAAGACTACCGCGCCTGCCAAAGCTTCCTGACGCCTACTCACGCTCTGTCTGTGATATACCAGTCCATCGTTTTATGTCCCAGCGTCCGCATTCCTGTCTGAGAATTCCGTGTACCCCGAGTTTTCGTTTTTGTCCAAGCTCTATCCATCAACATAACTCGACTAAAAGATGAAGGGGACGCAAAGTGATATGAGGTGAAAAGGTGGTGTAGGCAATGTTTTGCAGCGTGCCTGCCAGGACCGTGCTGCCCGCTGAACACGGAGAAGGTGTGGGAGGAGTCCTGGAAGATTCCCAGCCGCAGCGACCCCAACAAGATCCTCTCCCTTCCTAAGGTCACTTCCCCCCAACATCGCCCTTACTCCAAACACCAGCCTCTCGTACAGGGCAACTCTACCTATCCCTCCAACACCAGCCTCCTCATCAACGTCTCCCAGTGCTTCCCTCTTGCCATCTACGGCGATGGTCTCTCCCATTCTCACTAGTCAACTCAAATCTATGCAAAAACTAGCGAGAAGATTGATATGCGGCCACTTATGGCTAGATGGTGGTGTTTGCTGAAAGAAGAGTAAGGAGGGTGTGTATTTTGAGACGGTAGCTGTCTGGAGATCAAGTACGGGCACATGCACATGTTCCGTTGCCTGAACGCCTCCTTCCGACACGCCCTCTACAACGACTTCCGCATCGTGAAGGTGGCCTGCGGCCAGTGCCGCTCCATCTCCTAGACTCTCTTCCATCTCACATTCCGCTTCCCCGCTGCCTGTCTGTGATAGCTGCTTCGGAGGCCCATTCTTTCTCTTTGCCAGCCTTACCTCTCATTCCGCATTCTCAGCCATCTCTCACTGGGCCAGTGCAATCGCATTCCTTCTTCTCTCTTTCATTTCATTTATGCACCGTTAAGAAAGCCAACTTCAGCCTCAAAACTACAGCAGAACAAGCAGAATAGAAATTGTGAAATATGCGATTGCCAAAGTTTCGCGAATCCAGGGAACGAACGCCTTGGTGGTAGAAAAGCCCATGCGAACTTAAATGATAAACATAAATTCTTTTTGCTAAACATAAATTGCTAAACATAAATTCATGACAAAAATTCACTTTGATAGCAGCTGGCGGTTCCGTTTTGGGATCATGTTAAAAATATCTTAGTACTTTTATTTGTTTGACTTTTCACTTGGAAATCTGCCCTTGAAAATGTGTCAAGACTCGAATGGTACAATAGAAAAACACCATTTCAATTTAATTTTTTGCACGTTAGAAATGACACTGACACATACAATTGAGTGTTTTCACGACATTAGCTAAATTGACAGTAAAAACGATATGAATGGTCTAAATCACTTGCGATAAGTGTTTAGATTTAAGGCTAGTCTGGATATAACGAGACATAAAATCTAAACTACTTTGAGTCGGGGAGGCAAAGAAGGATGTGAGTGGACTGTAACGATGATAGAGGTTTATATTTTGGAGGGTATGATGAAGGTTACGGGAGCTTATATGATGATTAGCTACTAATACGGGATTACAGCGATTGAATATAATAGTGGACAACAAATAGGGACAACGGTAACACAAGTAATAATGCTCCCATTGGACGACGATTATAGGGGGATTATTTGCTCTTCGTGTTAGGCGTTGAATGGGTCGAGGGCTTTGCTGGGCGTTTGTCGTCAGTGGCGGACTTGATGCCAAGGAGATTCTGTGAGACAGTCTTGGGCCCGCGTCGCATCCAGTGCGTCTGCATCTCCCCCTTCCCCTGCAACTCCTCCCTTCACTTTCATGAGTGGCGGTAGATGTTTGAGCCTTGATGGGAATGGTGCCGCGTGGGTCGCTCACGAAGCAGCCTTTCTCTCCGTACTGATCCAGCAGAACCTTGGTGGCATCGCTGATCTGGATCTTCATTGCTGAAAGAGGGAGTAAATAGAGGAGGGACGGTTGAAAGGAAGGATGGGGTGGAAAGGAAGACGTTCGCTGGTGGACTCCATGCGTGAGGCGGTGTTGACGGTGTCACCGAATAGGCAGTAGCGAGGCCTTTAATGGATCAGTGATGAAGCACTGGGATAGGACCTTTCATGTTCCTTACATGGAGTTGCCGACGACGCCGGCGGCGCATGGGCCGCTGTGGATGCCAATGCGGATCTTGATGGCCTCCTGCGGGATGTGCGGCACGCGCATCTCCTGCACCTTCTGGAAGAACTACCCCTTGCTGCTGGCTGATAGTTGGCTGATTGTTGGCTGAGAGAGAGCCTCGATGAGAGCGAGAGAGAGACTGGCGATGTGGATGGTGTGGCGGAAGCCGTTGCGCTTGGGGATCCCCGATGCCACCATGTAGGTGTCCGAGATTGTCTCCACTTTGTACACGTCCAACTCAACCATCCCTTATTCATCTTATCTCCAATCTACTCTGGGAGTAGTAAGAATAAAAGAACCTGCTGGATGATTTCATCGAAAGCCTATAAAACTTATTCAGTTGGGACAGATCTAGGACGGAAAGAAAAAGAAGGAAACCATGTAGATGTAGTTGAGTAGGGTGACGACCTAGAAAGGCAAGAATTGGATATAGAAAGAGCGATTATGAGAATAGGTGAAAGGACTTCAATGGGCTGACTGCGAACTGCGATGGAGGTGAAGTTGCAGACATCGCTGAAGTAAACCTGAATCGGCATCTAGCTAGAGTCAGCAAGCAAGAGAAAGAAAAAAGGAATGAACCGTAACGCATTCGAAAAACTCTGGCGGCACCGTTTTCCCTGCCTTCAGCTCCGTCGCTACCACTCTGAATAAAGCCTGCCTTCTTTGCCAAATATAATAAAATTGGCGATCGGTGCATCAAGGATAGAGGTGATTGGAGGAAAGGTAGTAAAAGTAACGGTGGAAGCATGCGAGAAAGAAGTTCGTCGGCACGCTTGCGCTCATCCTGTAACTGGATGGTGCGTTCTTGGATCATTTTCTCCAGGTTCTGTGCGTACGACTCGATCATCCCCATCGCGTGCTCTCAACAAGTTTCTTTCTCTCCAGTTGCTTTAAATAAAATTGGGCTTTTGAGGTGTTTATGAGAAAGCAAGGTAGATTAGTTGTCTAAAGAGTGAAAGCAACCAGTGAGGTTGGCGCGTGCGGCCTTGAGGCCCATCACTTGGCGTCGAATGTTGTTGAGGCTGGGACGGTCGCTGGGGTCAGTGGCCCAGCAGTCTCGAAGCACCGGGATGAGCTGGTCTGTCTCCAGGTTCTCCTTGCTCCTCTCCGGTGGCGCTGGTCGATAGTGACTCATACGGCCGCTCATCAGTTTCTCGATCACCTCTCCAAACTCTGCGCCAATACACCCCATGCCGAATGGCCAGGTCTTAGGCTAGCCCGCTGACGTATGGAGTTCATAATCGTAAAGGAAGTTTCTGGTGAGAATCTGGTACATCACCTGAAGGAGAGGAGAAGTTGGCCAAACTGTGGCAAAGTAAAGGATAGAAAAAGGGGACCATGCCGAGTGAGTAGATGTCGCCTTGAGTGGTGGGTGCCTTGTCCAGGCCGCGAGCGATGGTGCCCATGCCCAACAGCTCGGGTGCTATGTGCAGCAGTTCTGGCAACCATTGTCTAGGCCAGAAGAGCCATCTGAGTGGTGGCAGGGAAACTTTCAGCACTGCAGGGTTTCATGCGGATTTCATCCTTGAGGCGCTGGGAGCGAAAAATATGGTGCAGACCAAAGTCCGTCAGCTTCACCGTCCATCTCAAAAGCGCTGAGCAAATGAGATATCCAGCAAATAGGAGTGCCCATTTGAGAACCGAGCGTCCACCAGACTGTTGTCCGTGGTAAGCTGTCCATGCGCATGAAGTGGGGAGCGGTGGAGGAATTCCAGGCCCTGTAGTGGTGGAGGGGAGATGGGTGGGAGGAAAAGACAAGAGGGAGGAAAAGATAAGAGGAACCAGGACGATGTCTCTGATCATGGAAGCCTTGAAGGTGGCGTCGAGGGCGATGGCGGAGTTGTGAAGGATGTCGAAGAGGGAGCCTTTGCGGCAGTGCTCCCAGATGGCGAGGATGCGGTTGGCGTCGGCCGCGCAGAAGCCGTGGAACTGGGCCAGGTTGTCGTGGCGGAGCTCGGTGAGCATCTTGAGGTTGAGCAGGTCCTCCCGGCTGAAGTTGAGGAAGCCGCGGAGTTGGAACTGCTGCACCGCCACCGTCTCCCGGCCAAGCTGGGCCTGGCCCGCGTAGCCCAGCTTCAACTCCTCATTTGCACCTCAACTCAATATGAAGCGTTCTCTACGTATGGCCTGCCCACCCTCTCACCTTCAGCCTCGTACATGATGTTGCTGTGAGAGTTGGAATGGGTTGACTGGGAGCCCTGGAGGTTCTGTGAGTTCTGCAATTCACCTCCTGATAACGTTAAGTCAGAGTAGAAATGCATTGGGAGATGAAAAAGGTCTAACGGATGGAGACTTGGCGTCAAAGCTCAGTTCGTGGATGGATCTGCAAGTTAGGAAAAAAATGGCTTGATTGGAAAGTAGGACTGGATTTGGCTTACATTTCCCAGCTCTTGTTAAGGACGGTGTTCTCGAACTTTCGTTTCCTGAAGACTTGGAAAACATAAGCGGTTGGGAGGGAGCGGAAGATGATGAGTAACCGGTAATAGAATAGAGCCAGACCGCCGACAGTGAGCAGGACAAAAGAGCTGACCAGCAGAACAGCGAACCCGGCTTCAGTTCACAAGGGGAGTAGAAGGGGGGAGGAGTAGAAGGGGGAAAAGAGTACTGGAGTAGTCGGCGGGGCACTGGTCGCCGTCAAATCCGCAGAGGGGGCGCGGAGGCGGGGGCTTCCGGTCCGCCGTCGGCCAGGGAAACCGACGCTCCACTCGCACCTTCTGCAACACGCCTTCACCTCCCAGCCTCGCTCCCTCGCTCCATCTATCCATCCTCCTCCTCCTTCACTTGCTTCAGAAAGGTATGCGGACTCAGCTCTGGTGTGGCTGCGAAGTGCAGCTGACAGTCCCTGCCCGCAGAGCCCTGGCCTAAGATGAGACTGCGGGGCGAATAGGCCGAGTTCTCCTCGCCCTTTGGTTTGAGGCGGTCATCATTTGATTGGCCCGACCATTCTCATGGCCTTATCTGAGCCAATGAAGAAAGGCGCCAACCCGTTGGGCCTTGATGAAAGTGTTCTGACGCTCCAGAAACAGCTCCAGCCTGCAAACGTCAACTTCTTTGCATTACGTGAGATGATCAGTGAAAAAAGCTGACGCACCGATAGTAGATTTCCGTGGTGCCTTGAGCTGCAAATGGTATCTGGTGCGTGTTGGGGTTTGAAAAGATGGGGATTGAAAAGAGAGGAAGGGGGACCGGCAATGTCGCGTGCACTGCTGCCTCCAGGGTTCAGCGCTGACACAACGTAGCCCACCTCTCGCTCCAACACCCCGTTCATCAGCACGAAACCGCTCGCCCCTCAACCACCAGTTAGGATGTGTAAAAACAACCTCCACTACCAAATTCTGACAAGAAAAATTGATAAATGAAAAATTGCTAAATGATAAATGAAAAAATGAAAAAAATGGAGGCATGAACCATCAAAGTAAAAATTTGGGACTTGAAATTTTAAAAAAAAACTATAACTCAACTAAGGGTAAACTCTGCGAAATTTGGGAGCCAACTACATTTTGACCAAATCAATTGCCATTAAAGTAAGGTGCTCGCTTATCATTAATTAATCCAGTTTTACATTGGACTGACGATAATTTTTACAGTGCACAAAGTTCACAATCTAAGGTATAAAACTTATTTATTTGCTAAGAAAAAATTTCATCCACTTCAGTTGCAAGTAGAATTCAAATTAAGCTGAATAAAAAATTTCCCCTACTTCAATTGCAGGTAAAATATAGATAAGAGATACTTTTTGGGTTAGTATAACCCACTATATAATAATGATAAATGAAAAAATGAAAAAAATGGAGGCATGAACCATCAAAGTACTGGTGACGGATGCGGTTCATGATGGCGTGTCCATCGCGATAGTCACAGCCAGCCTTTGAACGGTCCTGAAGACAGGTGCCCACTGCCTTTCCGTACAGGTACGCCGCATCGTGAAAGTTCATGGCCAAATAGACATGCCAATTGCCTTCCTACAATTTTCATCAAAGTTTGGCGGACTTTCGAAATGTGATGCTTAGCTACATCGATGATCTGTGTTAGATTCTGGTCAACGTTTTCGCCATCCACCAGGACCCACTCTCGCAACATGGCGAGAAAGTTCTTCATTGTCTTTATGCTCAGGCCCTCTGGTCGGAACTGCAACAACCATGCTGCCTGGTGAATAGAGAAACAGTGAAATGAAATCCTTTAGACAATGATTGGACGATTAGCGAAGCGTAGCATACCACAAAGGTTTGGCGGAAGTCGACAAAATCCCCAAGAAGACTTTTGGCATCGTCTGTGTTCCAGGCACTGCTCATCTCCACGTTCAGCCCGTCTGGCACCACGTACACCCATTCCGGCCCTACACCAGCCGCATCTGCTCCAAGCAATCGTTTGTTTGTGGCATTGGGCTAAAGGGGTTGCTCCTAGATGAAGAGCACTGGTTCACCAGTCATGTTGAGGTAATGCGCACGGCGGATGAACTTCTGAGCCAGCACCATCCCTGACGTCTCTTTCGAGTCGAAGGCCAGCACCACAACTGCAAGGCACCAACGCTTACACTCCTTTGGCTTCGACGGTGAAGGAAGGGGAGGCACTTCGAGCTTTCTTGGCCACCTTACGCAAAGCTCTGTCCATGTTGGCGTTAGTGAATTCGCTGATACGCTCCTCCACTGCAACCGTCACCCGATCATCCATGATTGCCGCATTCTGCAATCCACAGATATTCCAGATCCGCATTAGAGGCTACTTGGAAAGGCCTTGATAGAGTCGCGCAACTGAGCTGCCTTCAGTGGATCCCCCACCAGCGCAAAATCCGTCCAGTTGTTGTACCTGGGCCATCCTCCTGTTCTAAATGGGCGAAGACAAGTGCTCTCTTACATGAGGAACTCAACGAGGGCCATGCCTAGAGGGGAGGTCGTCTCCGACACGCGACTTGTGGTCGAGAAGATTTTCTGCACCAGTCAGAGAAGGCTTAGAAGGTAAGGTGATAGAAGGGTTGAAATGGTGCCTTGTTGGTGATGGAGTTTCCGCGGGCGAGGTTTGAGATGACGGGACGATTCCAGCCGGCCATGAGTTTGCCCACCGGCTCCAGGCCCTCCGTGCAGGCGACGCCGAGGATGGCGTCGATCTGGTGCTTGAGGTAGAGCTCCGCCGCCTTGGCCGGGGCCTCGCTTGCATTGCACGCCGTGCTTCGGTGGATTCTGCACCCCTCCTTTCCTACTTCATGAATAAGGAGAGGGATGAATGACTCTAGGAGGAGGTTCTCGGGCAGGTCGCCGTCCTGCTTTAGCTTGTGGAAAGCGCGCTTGAGGACGAAGTCCCCCATGATCGTGTCCGCCTCGTCCCAGGACGGCATGCTCCCGATGCGAATCGTCATCGGCTGAAGTGGAACCTTTCTTCTGCCACTAGGACCCAGGCACTAGCAGAGGCACCTTGTCCAGATTCCAGCCGCAAGCTGCTGCAGCCAGCAGCAGGAGGAGATCAGCCTTACCGATCATTGTTCAAAGCTTCCTTCTTTTTTAGCCGATGCTTCCAAACATCCAAACTGATTAGTTGCTGTACTTTGTGCTGGAAGTGTCTAATTGGACTCTCAGGGATCAATTTGAGCCGTTCTTGCTTTAGGCAGTCATTAGTTGATGGGGCTTGCCATAATGAGCGCTTCAGAGACAGAAACAGAGCATATTGACAAAGGTTTAGAGCTGCGGCAATTGAGTCCCCAGTGATTGACTCAGCGGCATTTCCGTCGATTGGAAGACTCAATTTAGGTAAATGCTAGGTGAGCAGCGCTTACAATGGCCTATTAAAGTTAAGAGACAGTTTGCGAGAGGATTAAGAGGCCTTGTAGGAGGGGTATTCCACTTCCCAAAAATCGAAGGTGTGAGTTGGGAATCGTGATTAGGCCATGCTTTTGGTCCATTTAGTTGTTATCTCAGCCCAAGAAACCCAGGCCCAAAATATGCCGTATTCGCTGAGAAATGAACATTTTTGTAAAACCTACTTTTTTGACCTATGGATGACTTAAAAATCGCTTTTTGGTCAATTTCAACCAATTTTTTTTTACCAACCCCAGCCTTTTATATATCATTAGAACCGCAAAACTACAACACATTTGATGGTGACAGTGAATAACTCCCAAAGAAAAATTTTTTCAATTGATTTTTCAAAAAACAGATTCTCGCATTTTGCAATTTTGGGCACAAAAAAACTGATTTCTAAAAACCATCAAAAAAGTAAAGGCTAAGACCTAGCCTATCTTTTTATTCACATTCTTGCCGTCATTTTGGTGTATATAACTTTGCAAACGGCGATGTTAGGGTCGGAAAATTTTCTGATTGAAAGTTGCCAGTCCGATTTTGGCCCTATGTTATAAGATAGGCAAAAAATAGCCAAAAAAAATTTGTTCCCAAAATTCGCTTTTTTCGTCATTAAATGTTCTATTGGGACCCCCTCCACCCTGCTGCACCATTTGTTTCCCTACAATTAGCCTCAATCTGCCTAAACTGGAATGCCTAATTTCCTATGCTTTAACATTGCCTATGCTATAACATAGGAAAATGGGCATTTCATTTTGAGCAGTTTGAGGCTAATTGTACGGAAACAAATGGTGCAGCAGGGTGGAGGGGGTCCCAATAGAACATTTAATGACGAAAAAAGCGAATTTTGGGAACAAATTTTTTTTGGCTATTTTTTGCCTATCTTATAACATAGGGCCAAAATCGGACTGGCAACTTTCAATCAGAAAATTTTCCGACCCTAACATCGCCGTTTGCAAAGTTATATACACCAAAATGACGGCAAGAATGTGAATAAAAAGATAGGCTAGGTCTTAACCTTTACTTTTTTGATGGTTTTTAGAAATCAGTTTTTTTGTGCCCAAAATTGCAAAATGCGAGAATCTGTTTTTTGAAAAATCAATTGAAAAAATTTTTCTTTGGGAGTTATTCACTGTCACCATCAAATTTGTTGTAGTTTTGCGGTTCTAATGATATATAAAAGTGTGGGGTTGGTAAAAAAAATTGGTTGAAATTGACCAAAAAGCGATTTTTAAGTCATCCATAGGTCAAAAAAGTAGGTTTTACAAAAATGTTCATTTCTCAGCGAATACGGCATATTTTGGGCCTGGGTTTTCAGCAGAAAAAACGTAGCAAGGCTAAGGAAATCAACTTCATCAAATTAATTCTCTAACTTTATATTTTCAATCTATTCAGCTCCGCTAAGTCACCATTTATTCTTCTTGTGCATTTATTCGGAATGTCTTTCAGTGCACGTTAGGACACGTTTGTGTTTGTGAATACGTTAGAGTACATTAAATATCCGATCATTTAAGTGAAAATTTTTGGACGTTTTGAAGGCAGGTAAATTGGATACTGCCATCATTTTATGTCATAAGCCAGTCAAAACTATGACTTGGATGCAATGTCCACAAGGATCGCATAAATACGCACGCAATTCACGCAATGATCAGATAAATAAGCAGTGCAAAATTAGAGTAGCAAACTAAGAGCTCTCAGGAATGAATTCTCTGCTGAAAGGGGGTTTGAGTAAATGAGGTCCAGTAAGTGTGATCAAAGCAGCGCCTAGCGGAGCTGTCACCAGGATACTTAGGACTGCCACCGCCAAAATCTCAATTGTAGTTGCAATAATGTAGAAGCTTTGACTTCGATGGAATTGAATTTTCATGGTAGTTCAAACTTCTATGGTTAGAGTGAAGCATCTGCCGATTGAGTAATGGCCATAAACAATCTTTACTGGATGTAGATTTAGAAATATAGGTTTAGAAAGGTACAATAAGGCCGTAACGGTGAACAGCCGGAGGAGAACCGCTTTCCACGGCTGCGTCCAGAACCAGAGGGCCCAGCGCAGCCTTCAAATTGTTATCAAACATTTTAATTTCTTCATTACTTAATCATACAAGCAAACATTTAGGAGAAAGCATTCAGCATGAGTTGAGCTAAAGATGGAAAAGGGAGGTGGAACCTGAACAGTGGCCTTGGGCAGCCAAGCAAGGGCGACGAAAAGACGCTCCTGCCAGCTGAAGCCGCTGCCCAGAGTGACAAAGTTGGCCACCGTCGTCCTGGCCGCCAGTCCCAGAAGCAACACCAGCAGAGCTGAGGCCAGCAGCCATCCGTCAGCAAGACCTGAGCCCGCTACGTCCACCTAAAACCCCCTCATCCTCAACTGTCATGGGAGAAATATGAGTAATATGACTATGGGGCTGAATGTGAGGGTTGGCAACCTGTGCGCCAATGAGGCCAAACAGCGCCGGCTCCATCACGCCCCAGCACACGTCCAGCCAATCGCGAATCGAGGCCTGCCAATTTAGCCCATCCATTCCATCGACTTTGCAACAGCAAGTATAGTATTCAAATCTAATCAATTTAAATTTTCACTGTTGAAATAATTTTTGCAGCCAAAGGATAGCTATGAAGCAGAGAGGGTAAATAAAGAGCATGGTCAGCTGGGATTGTGGAGAAACCAGGGCAGTCTCCTCTGCGGGCGTTTGAGCTTGACGCCAGCAGTGGGCGGCGGTGGCGGCAAGGACGAGGGAGCCCACGGCACCCGCACCCTCCGCCCCCAGCGCCCGCCCAACAAACATCACCGCACCACCGCCCAACACCAGGCACAGCCAACGACTCAGTACCACACGATCCTATAAACAACTCTCATCTCATCCATTTATAGTTCGCCACATTAAAAATGACTAATCAAACTTCTGGGAAACCATTAACTAGCTGAGCATTGAAACGATTATAAACATCTTCAGCGAAACATCCTCTGCCTGGTAGCATACACTGTGCTGTGCGCAATAAGTTGTTCGGAATAAGCTAAATTCATTGTCTCAAAAAAGGGTCTAAATGAATGTGAAAATGGTGTAAAGAAGAAACATGATTGGCAGCCGGGAGGATGTAGAGCAGGCAGCCCAGAGCCAGGCCATAGGCGATGCCTAGGAGGAGGTCGAGCGGACCTCGAATCAGCAGCCACCAAACCTCTCCTGGCCACCAACTCTACTGCTCCCATCCCAAAGCAGCGGCAGAGCAGCAGGAAACCTTGAGCAAAAGCGACGGAGAGGAGGACGGAAGCCGAAGTGATGGCCAACACGTCGTCCGTCGACGAGGCTGCGATTACCAGCGACCCAATCCCTCCAACACTTTGCCTCTCTCTTTCGGCCTCCTTTGTCAATGCAAGGATGTAGTCTTTGGAGCATTTGGAATGGACTTAGAACCTTTGTCTCTGCCTAAGTTTTTGGACTCCAATTGAAGCATGCACGGCACGCAGACTGCCGGCGAAACGGCGCCCAGAACAAACCTGTACTAATACCTTTTTATAACATCCACATTAACTATTTCCTATGAATGGCTTTTTGGTTGTCAATCCAACGCTGCAACATGCTTGCATAATCATTTCAAAGCAGCTTCCAATTGTGGATCAATGCACAACATTGAAGGAGGCAATTTACCGAAACATAAAGAGCAGAAGTGGATATGAGTGAGAGACAATAAGCCGTAAGCCAACCCAAGAATGAGGCCGAAAAGCGGCGGAAGGCCAAGGAGAAGCCAGGCGGTCAGCGCCACCGTCACCGCCTCCACCAAACACGGCGTGAACGCCAGCCGAAACACCACCGCCGCCAGACTCCGCAACTTCCTGTCCTCCCTTCTCCTCAGTGGTGAAGAAGCAAGAGAATGAAGAGGGGACTTGAGGTCCAGGCTGAGACCGCCTTGGAGCAGAATGAGCAGAAAGGCGCCCCGCCTCAAGCTGGAAGTCCAGGCAGGGTTCAGCGCTGCCGACAGACTTCGCAGCAGCGGCACATTGCCGCACAGCAGTCCCGACACCAGCATTCCTAGGACAGCACATGAATGTCTTGCTTTGAGGATTGGGGTTGAGGAGGAGGAGCAACCGAGAAGAGGGGGCAAACGGAAGGCTTTGGCTGCTAAACCACCGAGGTGAGCCAGAAGGAGCACCACGAACAGGGCGAAGAAGTCCCCGTTTCTTTCTACACTCAGAGGCAAGCTCTGTGGAATAGGCGCTGATCCTCGACTATAGGCGGCAGGATTGGAAAAGCGTGGTAACGGAGCTATTGGAGGCGTTGAAAGCGTAGTTGAGGCGAGGCGGTAAAGCTCTTTGTCCCAACAGGGCGACTAGGTTGGCGTAAAGCAGGAGAAGAATCAGGCTTAGGGTAAGACTGGCATTGGCCTCAAGATGATCATTTTAGCCAAGATTCTTCTTCTGATTGGAGAAAGGCGGCCTAACCCGACCAGAAAGTAGCCGGCGGAGATTAAAGAGAAGTCGATTGAGACAACCAGCTGGAAAAGTGGGCTTTGAATTTGGGGGCTTGGCTCCGCTGATATCCTCCGCTGGGTTGACGGTTGGAAGTGAGCCATTGGGTTCCTTAGGCTTCTCAGGGCTGTCCCGAGCTGTGATGAAGGTCGACTCTTCGTCCTCCTCCAGACATCGCTAGTTGGTTCACAAGTATTCATGGAATTATCAGGGAATCTCGACCGATTGCGGTGTGAGAGTCAGATGGAAGGTCACTCGAGGATGCCTTCCGCTCCTGTTGTCCATTTCAGGATAACAATTCAGCTGACCTAACACCTTCAACCAACACTCTCACTTCAAACCGGCCGCAAGTGAGTTGGAACAACAATTGGAAATGACCAAGGTAGTAAGAGGGAAAACGGCCAGGAGCCAGGGGCATTTATGAGCTCATCTGCTCCCCGGGGGCTCTTAGTGTTGCGGTGCCATATGCTCTTTCACTCTTGCGCAGGGAATGCATTTCCCTTTCCGGCCCCCACTTTGCACCCTCGCCCCCACCCCTCCCAGAGGGCGCATGGGCCTGGGGGTTTGAAGGGGAACTGCGCAGATGGCCCTTGCAACGGCAGGATGCATCGCCAGGAAGAACCCAGGCCAACTCCCCATACACACATGTCGCACCCTTCGCATTCGTGGCAGCCGGGCAACTGCGCGCTTCCTCCTTCATCTCTCATTGTCTCCAACGCTTACCAAATAGCACGCCTTTTTCAGATTCTTGGATTCCCTTTCTGAGAATGTTTTAGGCCACCTTGAGCTTGCGAGAGGATGATGGATTGTAGGTGAAGAAGCTAGAATGGAAGGGCTGAGTGGAACTCCGCTATGCTTCGCCCGGACAGACCTGGGGCGGGCGGAGTTCAGTGTGGACAAGTTCTTGTCGGACCTGCGAACGCGAGTGCCCATTGACACCATTTCGGAGGATCTCAGGACCTATCTCAAGATCCTCCAGGTTTCTCTCATCCCCCAGTCTTTCATCATCTGTCAAAGAGATTGCTTGCCTTTTGAGAATGCCATGATCGAACTGATCAACGCGGACTACGCGGACTTTGTAAACCTGAGCACCAACCTCGTCAACCTGGGCGCCGGACTAGGCAAGCTGGACGCCGACCTCAACGCCATCCACGAGGCACTCCTCATCCTTCTTCTTCCTGCATCTGAGCAAGGAGCATGTTGGTTTGAAGGAGTTCGCAGCGGCCAGCAGAGGCCTGGAGAGCGCCATCGGGGATCTGGAGGTGCATTTGGAGCAGAAGCGGCGGAGCAGAAGGAGCCAGAACGAGATCGAGGATCGCCTCAGCCTCATCACCTCACTCAACAAGGCCCACCAGCTTCTCGCCGCCCAGCCTTGGCCTCAGGTCTCTATCAGGCTCTCTCTCTCTTTGCCCTCCCAGACTGAAGCAGAAGAGTGTGGCCAGGAGTCACGGGAGGTGCTGCTGGGGAGAGTGGGCGAGTTGGTGGCGGGCATTCGACTTCGCCAAGGCTTGGCCTCCATGCCGTCCTCTGCGCCCTCCACCCCAACGGCCAGCGCCTCTCCAGCCTTCCACTCTGCATACGCCGCTGTCTTGGATCAGTTCCAGGTACACTACTATGCTTCTTGCACTGCGATCAATCCACTTATCATGTTTCAAGCATTGAGGACTTGTATTTGGAGCTGTAAACCCCTAATTGCGATTACATATGCGTTTTGAATCCACAAGCAAGAATATCGGTGGTGTAGGGCATTCTGGAGGCAGAGCTGCTGCGAAGCTTAGGCGGCTCAGTGCCCACAGAGCCCGGCAAGCCACGCCCGCAGCCCATTCCTGCTCTCTTCTCCGCCGTCGTTCAGGGTACTCCTCTCTTTACACCTCCCATCCTCACTTCTCCTTGAGCTGGCCCAGTATACTCACTGGTTGAGGCCTGGAGTGCAGCGACCGGCGGGATGCCGGCCTGGCAGCATTCATCGCGGCCTTCCTGGAGCCCCGGCTCAGCGCCGCCCTCGCCAACCGTCACAAGGCCACCCATGCACAAAAGTCACACCCTCCTACAACCTCCACACCACCATACCACATCACCTGGCCTGGCCTCACTGTAGGCTGGAGGCAGTGCTAGAGCTGCTGCAATCCGAGGCCCAGCACTACCAGTCCGCTCTGCACGCCTCCAAGGGCAGTCCTCAATGGTAGACTCTATCTTACGATGGCTGAAAAATCGACCCTTCAATCGCTTGCCTAGAGCTGCTCTCTACCCCGATATGAGCCAGTGAAACATGAGAAAAGGAAGCAGGCAGCTTGGTGCAGGCGTTTCCTGAACGAAGCCCTGCTGACTCTGCTGCTGAGCAGTCTGGACAGTCACCTGGGCCCCGTGCTTGTGCCCAGCGATGCGGACGCCTTCCACGACTGCTACTCGCGCCTTGCCGATTTCGCCACCACGTTTCATCCCTCCTCCAGTTCCAACCTCCCTCAGTGCATGAAGGAATGTTGGCTACAGTTGGCACACAGCGGAGCATGGACTGCTGAAGCTGGCGCTGGGCAAATTCTCGCTCCCCGTCTACTTCCGCCTCCGCACCGTCCAGCTCTGCTCCGGCCTTGAGAACCTCCTCAGCGCCGGCCTTCCCACTCCGGCCAGGAAAGGTTCTCGTCTCTTCTCCATTGGTCTTCGGCAAGGAGAGAAAGGCTTTGAGAGGGAGAACTGCGTCTGGAGGCCTCGGTGCAGCTGTTGGGAGCGCTGCAGAAGCTCTGGGCCCCGCGAGTGCTCCTCTTGCCCCTCTTGCCGCGCTTCTGGGATCACAGCCTTCGCCTCCTGCTCGACTATCGCGACTGGCAGAGCAAGGTACTAGCGCCTTGCCTACTCGCTGTCCAGATATTTCAATCTCTCTACTTATAGCAAATGCAATATACTAAAGGCAATTCGTGGATGACGTTAAGTAGGTCAATATGAATGTAGAATTTACAGTGCCTCAGTCTTCCGGAATCGACAGAGGTAGGATAGATAATTGGCCTGCCCAGTGGGAAAGCGCTATTCACATGAGCACTCAATGTTGCACGATTCCAGCACAAATAAGAGTCTAGTCTCCTTCCACTGTCAGCCCTTAACAGGGCCAGTCCTGTGTCCAGCCGATTGAGAGCAGTCTTGGTGATGAAGGGGCGAGGTGTTTGCAGGTGATCGGTGGCTCGGCGTTCGACACCTCAGACGAGCACGTGATTCCATCCATTCAGTCCTCGCCCAACCTGGTCTCCGCCAATGGACACGTGAGCCCGGTGGAGGCCAGCGGCGCCGTCCATGTTGTCAAGTGCTCCCTTTCCCACCCCACTCATTCCCTCTCAAGAGAGCTAGTTGGGCTCTGAGCTGCAGTGAGACGGAGCGTGAGCAGTGGCAGTCCCTCTGCGAGCTCGTCACCGACGTCAGCCTTCTCGACGCCGCTGTATTTGAGCTTGCCTTCTCTCGGTCTCCTCCCTTTTTCCCAACTCTCCTCTTGCGTCCTTCTTCTGGGACGCTTAGTTGGGAGCGAGAAATTGGGGATAGAAAGGATGAGGAATGCAGGATTTGGCCGGCAGTACGCAGCCTGGGCGGAGATCCGAGTCGACTGGGCGAAGCGCTGAGTGGAGCTCTATCCGACCTCAAGAATCATGCCGGCAAGGCCCTTCAAGTACTCGCTCGTCGCCTCGGATTTGGTGCCTCCCGCCTCCCTTTATGCAATAGCAATGCCATACCTTCCACTCAAAATCCTGATGTTTCACTGGGCAATTTAAGCTTTTTAATCTCAATCGTAATTTAATAACCTTGGCTCATCTGGGTAGTTGAAAGGTCTGGCGAAGGGACTGGCAGCGGGTGCGTCAGAGATCCCGCGCCAGTATCGTTGGACGCGAAAGGAAGCGCCCACGGAAGCTTCGCCCTACATCGCCTCCTCCCTTCAAGCACTACTCGCCTTCATTGCCTTTGCTCAGCAGCGGTTCACTTCCTCCCTTCTTCTTCGACACTTCATTCTCTCTCATGCCAGGTCCATGAAGGAGGAGGAGGTGGGCAGCGTGGTGGCCGGCAGTCTTCGCACCGGACTGGAGGGTAGAGCGATTGGAGTGAGGCTGGAGGATGAAAAGGGTGAAAATTGCCAGGCTTCTGCGAGTCGGTGGAGCAGGTGATGGAGAGCGTGGCGAAGATCTCCAGCAGTCTCAGCAGACTCAAGAGAGCCCCGGCCAAAAGCGCCGCCTCTGGTCACAATCCCTTCGCTCCTTTTCCAGGCAGAAGTGAAGAATGAGTTTTCAGGCGATGCGGGGCTGACGGATGACCAGAAAATACGCCGCCAGCTCCAGCTTGATTTGAGGTCACGTTTTGCTTTGCTATCCCCATTCGGGAGGTTATCTAGAAACTCATTTTGCTGGCCAATGTAGAATTTAGGCGTGTGCAATGAAAAATGGCAACATTGCCAGCATATGTTTCAGTGAGTTTCGGAGTCGTGGAGAGAGTTTGCTGGCTACTGGGACAACAGGGATGGAGTGGGGTCGGCTGGACGCACTGCTGGTAGCGGCCAAAGATGATGTGAAGGAGTAGATGCCTGACCACCTCTTGATTAATGGTCAATGATGACAGCTGTATCTGTGATTAGGACTCGGGCCTTGTTTCGCCAGTCGCCACCCTTCCTATTGGGGACAAGCTAACTGCATAAGCATCTCTCGCTTGCGGCATGATTTGATAATATGGTGAAAAAAACGTGGAGAAAATTTTGCCGAATTTAGGTGTGCTGTAGGTTAAAATTTAGGCCTGAACGTGCCAACCTGCCAGACAATCACTGAAATTTGAGCGAGCAATAAATTCAAAGAACATTGACATATATCAGGTACCGAGTTTTGATACAAAAATGAAAATAAATTCGGACAAAATAGGTACAAAAGTATCACAAGCAAATGTTACATAGCCTTGTCAAAAAAGTGATCAGTCGTCGTCGGTTCTCCGCTAGTTTTCCAGGAAATCCCTGTCTAAAAGAGTGAATCAACAGCGCGGGCTTATCCATTCATGACCTTCCCACCACTTCCCACTCACGCCAGTTGCATTTCGCCAGCCAATGCATCAGCGTCAAGTCTTTCCGTTGAGCCGTGTGCAATGCTTCCGGCGTAGGTGGAAGGAGGCGCTCACTTTCTTGCCCCTCATCAGCCTTCGCCGCCCGTGACAGTGTCATAAACGGGCGCTGAGGGCGGGGGCGGGGGATGATTGCATTGCCAGTGGGAGGAGGAGAAGTTGGGGGCGCGGCAAAAGGCGGCGACTCATTTCCGCACGAAATATTCGATCGCCCGCTTTAAGCCACCCTCCAGCCGCTCAAGAAGCTTTGCAATGATGCGCTTCTCCACGGCACTTCAGTTACCCACCCACGCTGCCGCCGCAATACTTCATGCAAATGCCCTCTGACAGGGGGAGCGGAAGAATTGGACACTTTGAGGCTCTGTTTTTCTGCTTCAGGCTTTGGAATTGATTTGGGCCAAGGTCAAAAGAGGTCGCCGGGGCTTGGCTGCTGAAAAAGTGTTAGAATTTCTCTCCCAGGTCTGCTGATAAGGACTGGGAATAGCCATAAGCCTTGCTGATTGGGGATTTGCGTAAATCATGGTGGACAGGAAATGCGCTTCATTCGGCTTCAAAGCTGATCCCGCTAGGAATCAACGCTGCCGAAAGAATGCTGCCAGAAAATAGAGAATAGAGATAGAAGCTGTGAGTTTTTTGCGCATAAGATAGGAGCAGGCGGTTCTTACGAAGGCGTCGGTTGAAAAATGGCCAAATTTTTGATAAAAGTTATCTTCACCACTTTGAAAGAATGAGGCATTTTAGGGTTTGTCTTCAGTGTCAACCCATATACTGCCCACAATTCCATTTAGTAGCGGGAATTGGATGCAATATGTAACTCCGGATCCTCCCCTAGGACTTGTTTTGGAGGAAAGCTAAGAGGGCTGTTGGGGACCAGTGACAGGAGCCGTCGTCAGAGTGGCAGCTCTAATTTCTCAATACCCCATCCACATTCCCCCAGCCAAGAGATGCATGCTACATAGAGCTCTATTCACCATATAGATCTTTCATGAAGCTTTGATCAATTGCCTTTCTCTTCTTCCTCTCACTGCATAAAACAACGGCAAATCACCCGTAATTTCTACATTCATCTTTGGCGGGGTTGGAACAAGCACTAGTAATCAGTCGAATGAACCATTTATTTTGACTTTTACAAGAGCTGTTAGATGGAGTGCATTTGGATGGGGAAATATTCCTTTCCACCTACTCTATTCGATATTCCTGAGTGGCAATTTAGTGATCAGCATTCTGAAGGTTGCCTAGCCAGATGAACACTATACATTATCCTTCCGTAGGTCTGAAGTCCTTAGCCTCAAAGCATGGCATTTATTCAGGGTTCGTTTCAGTTTTCTTTGCCAAGACAAGAAGTGGGCTTAATGGGGCGCACTTTCTCAGCTCCTCCGTTTCCGTAAGAAGTAATCTTTGCCGTAACCGTGACCTGATTATGTGTAGGAAGTTGTCGGAAGTGTTGTTTCCGACGGCCTTACAGCATTTGCCTCTCATCGTCCCTTCATTCTCTTTTTTACCCTCAAGCTTTCCTTCACGTCATTATGCTGTTTGGATTTGATACCGTTGGCATTAGTCACATTCTCACGAAAGGCCTGAGGCAGGCGGTAAATTAACAAGAGCCGACCATTCTGCTTTCAATGACTGATTTGGCAGCGACTCATATTTACATTTTAAAACATGATTTAAAGCACAAAATAATCCTTTACAGGTCATTTCAGTAAGTAATTATCTGGCGAAGAGGTTTGAAATTGGAGGAGCTTAGAAGCTATGGCTCGACCCCTACTTCTCTGCATCGCCTTGATCATGCTCGGTTCCTCTCCACTCTTCAATCGCCGACCTTCACATCAATAGCTGCAAATTTGAGTGGTAGTGGATGGGGAAAAGGATGTCGCTTTGTCCAGAGACGTTCGAGGACTCTTTGGGCCCCGTTGGAATCTCGGTTAACAGCTTAAAAAGCGCTTTTTCAGCCGATTTCATAGCCATCAATCCTTGCAGAGGCCTCCAACAAGGCATACAGCCGGCAACGTCGCGGCATCTTCAGCCCTCGCTGGGATATCGGTCCCTCCCATCCCATTCCCCGCACCTCCCAAGCTTAACCTCCTCTATCCTTTTCCAGAGCGTCAGGAACGAGGGCTGTTTGGGCCGCGATTCGAGCTGGGTTTATTGAGACTGTTTGGAGGCATAAGAGGTGATGGTGGGAGGTGTTGCAGAGGAAGTAGGGGCGGGTGCAAAGCGAGGCTTGGTGGGACCGCGCTTCGATCTGGCCAAGCTCCAGTCCAGTGAGCTTCGCCTTGAAGACTCTGGATGGCTTGAAGAGAGGAAGGAGGATTGGCTGACAGACTTTCTGCGTTCACAGCGCGGTCTGCTGAGCCCTCGCTGGGACCAGGACAGCCTGCTCGCTGGTCAGTTCCTGTTGATGTTTTGTGAGGATCATTTATTCGTGCATACTACTGGCGTGGCCTATTTGCTTCGTCTATAGTAGAAGACGAGGGAATGGCGGTGCTGGTGTAGGTGAGCGAGGAAGGGATGGCCAAGAGAAGGGAGAGAGGTAGAGAGTGATGCAGGAGGGGAACGAGA
This sequence comes from Ptycholaimellus sp. GST1_10, assembly GCA_030248095.1. NCBI lineage: Eukaryota > Metazoa > Nematoda > Chromadorea > Chromadorida > Chromadoridae > Ptycholaimellus > Ptycholaimellus sp. GST1_10. The sequence goes on along the minus strand of JASANA010012300.1, from coordinate 11,966 downwards.
GCGCCGTGGTCTGGTGGGGCCGCGTTTTGACCTTGGCGGGAGACGATTGCTGGACGCCCTGCTGGCCAAGAAAGCACTACACTCCTGATTCTTCCACCTCTTTCCCTCAAAACGCTTCCACCGTTTCGGAAATTCCCAGGCAAATTGTGATCGTTCCTTTGCATTCCGTCTTTTTACTGTGCTCACTGAAAACTGCTTCCTGTCCAATGAAATAGCAGCAACGTTCCATGCAAAAAAAGCAGAGCTAGAACTGAGAATGTGAAACAGAAATGGTTGAACAAGCGCCTATCAAGCACGTCTCTGAGGGGCCTTCCTTGGAACAGAGGCATGTGTGAAAGAAATGAAAACCAGAAGGGACAAGAAAAATAGTCTCTGCTCCATAGCAATCAAGCAATGTTTCGCAGCTGAAGCTGGGCACCCTGCAATTCCATTCCTTTCAATTCGCTGCGGGAAATTTTTCCATTTTTTGCATATCTGTAGAAGCACATGAAGGGCGTCATTGATTCCCCTAAATTTGTGAGTGAAAGATAAAAGTGCACCTGAAAAGCGCGGAGGAGTCGACGGTTGCTCTCCGTTTCTGGCAGGACGCTCAACTGGTTCACATACGTCGCCACTGCGTCCAGGCAACGACTTCCCGCCAATCGCCTTAACACCAATCCTTTCTCTGCATTTGGCCATCTTAAGGCTCTAAAGGTGGATCTAAATCTAAATGGACCATTGGCATTCTTCAACTTCAACATTAGCTCAACCTTTGAGAATCATTTTTGGCTAAATAAGTTGATATTGCTGATGTTTCAGCTAAACTCACGATAACAATCATATTTTGTAATATTCAACTGGAAGAGACGAAGTATTATTTGGACGAAGAGAAACCTCTGCTGAGGCGTGAGGTCGAGTTGGCCGGTGAGCAGAGCACCGATGAGAGTGAGTAGAGATTGGAGGAGGTGACTCTGACCTTTACGGTCGGAGCGCCACTCCGACGCTTTCGCTCGATACAGCCCGTCCAGAAGGTCCAGCACACGGCTGCAATGAGTTGGCCTCTTTCCATCTCCGCTATTGGCCCAAGAAAAGCTACCTGAAAGGGAGGCGCATTTGAAGGAGTAGGTTGGGCAGCCAGTCGGGTGAGAAGCCGGTCTCCACTCCTCGCCGCTCCAACCAGCCCACCATCTCGTCTACAAATCTTTCTCATTCACTCTACTTTTGTGTAACTTTTGCTGATATGGTTATCGGTGACCATGATTTGTCCCAAAAAAACGTTCTGTGGTTTTACTACACACCTAATTTGGTTAAAGAGCTATCTCAGCTTGCTCAAGCTAGTTTTCAGTAATTTAGGCTCAAGCCTATGCCCCTAGCAAGACCTGTTGTGGACGAGGCCATTGGAAAGCTATTTCTATTCCTATCTGCTACATCTAGACAAGGTGCAATGGAAGCATTGAAGGCAAGAAAGAACCGATGGGGAAATAGTTGGGAGAGGCAGAGTAGAGGCCAGCCAGGTTCTGCAGTTTGCTGGCCAAGCGTCGGGCTCGATTTCCAGCTGCATCTCCTAGGCTCTGGGCAAGCTCTGCAATCTTCTGGACTCAATGGATTGAAAAAAACTAGGACCCAAATGATCGGTGACCATTTTCGATGATCTCTTGCCAGATGCCACGGATAAGGCCTGTGTCAGTGTAGCCCGCGCAGTGAACTATCGCCAGCTTCGCCTCAATTACCAACCGACTGAATATCAATAAGCAACCAATTGGCTGGTATTTTTCTCATGTATGTAAAATTGTTTCGTGTGGGATTTCTTTTATTGATGTCATTTGTTTATTGCGACAAATCGGAGCACTTCGTTCTAGGCTGAACCTCAGAAAGGGCGAATTCTTGGGCGTAGGCCTGATAAAGCTGGGTGATGTCGAGAAGAGAGGCGTTGAGACGTTGGATGGCCTCTCGAATCTTCACTCGTCCATGCTGGCCGCCGGATCGCGACAGTTCCTGGCTCAGCTCTTCCACTACGCCTCTTTGCAGATGACCCACCTCAATTGCCCATTCATCAATCTAAATTTGTACAATTCACTTGGTTGCTTTTGTATTAACAATGCTCTATGAACGCAATTCTAAGAGTTCGCAGTAATTGCACAATGTAAATGTAATCGATTTTGATACATAGCCCAGATTTACTAATTTTAGTCATTTTTGATGTTTAACCAGATGAGAGATCAGAGAGGCATTCTAATTGCATGTCTATCAAAGAGCTCATTAAAATATGAAATGTGAAACATGAGTCGTTTGAGTGGACCTTCGTCCTCTAAGTAGGTTCTGGGCATTATTGTGATGGTAAACCTCGAGTCGATCCTGGAGCTCTCCGATGAGGGCGGAGTCCGGCTGGCGGGCGGCTTTAGCGCAGGCCAGCGCCCGACTCAGGTAGCGCAGTCGCTGCTCCAGGTTGATGCTCACACTGACAGCACAATCTTTCCTTCCGTCCCCAGAGACAAGGCTGGATAGCCAAATGGACAGACCTGGAACGCTCAGCAAGCCAGGCAAGAAGGTCGGCGGCCTCTGCAAAGCGTCCGTGCCGCTCGTAGAACTCCCAGAGCAGGTCCAGCAGCACGTCCACTCCCCCACCCCCGCCTGCCTCCGTGGCAGCCGTCACGCGTCGTTGCAGGTACGCCTACATTCATTTCCTTGCCTTGGACTCCATTGTGTTTGAAAGAAGAGAGAGGCCGAGTGATTGAAAGGATGAAGGGGAAGTGACCTCCAGATAGGGGGACTTGAGATGGAGGAGTTTCTTGGCGAAGCCGCGCTCAATGAGCCAGTCGAAGAGGGCGATATGGCAGAGTTCGTCCTGACTCCCCAGCGCCTCCTTCAGCATCCCTTCGCTCTGCAAGCTCATCAAAGCTCTAGCAAGGCTAGAGATAGTGGATGAGGTACGAGGCTTTCAATGGCGCTAGGACTGAGGCGCGGGTCCTGGATGGCGGAGCCTGAGCCGAGGAAGCGGTCCAGCTGCTCCGTGATGCACGAGTAGCAGTTCATTCTTCAACAATTCTTTCATTTGGCTTATGCTACTAAAAGAAGGCTTTTCGTTACACCAAAATTTAAATTTTACATATATATTCAAATTAACAATCTATAACCGCCAGAATCGCTCAATTGTCGAAATTAAATGAGACACTGCTAAATCAGCTTTTATTTGGGGGTTTGGGTGCAAACCTGGAGTTGTAGAGGGAGAGAATATCGGCAGGTACGGAGGGCTTGGCGCTGGCGGGTAAGAGACGACCGGTGGAGGTGAGAGCGGAGCCGACGAGAGGAAGGTCTCCCTCCTCCTGCTTGTAGAAAGCGACGGCGAGACCCTCGGGGTCCAACGCCGCTGCTGCCGCCAACGCCAGGTCTACGATTCCACTGAATGCGTGCACTGCAATTCCCTCATTGCTCCTTTCATGCTAAAATTATTTATAGTCTTTCCCTAAGGTCATAGATGACGATGAGGTGGGGGTGAGAGAGGAAGGGATACCCTCGGCAAGCTGAGCAGTGACGGTGGGGAGGTGAAGCTGGCGTAGGACTCGTTTGTAGAGACTGAGAGCTTCGGCGATGTTGGCCTCTCGTTCGGCGCCCTCCTTGTGAGGTGGGGGTGAGAGAGGAAGGGATACCCTCGGCAAGCTGAGCAGTGACGGTGGGGAGGTGAAGCTGGCGTAGGACTCGTTTGTAGAGACTGAGAGCTTCGGCGATGTTGGCCTCTCGTTCGGCGCCCTCCTTGTGAGGTGGGGGTGAGAGAGGAAGGGATACCCTCGGCAAGCTGAGCAGTGACGGTGGGGAGGTGAAGCTGGCGTAGGACTCGTTTGTAGAGACTGAGAGCTTCGGCGATGTTGGCCTCTCGTTCGGCGCCCTCCTTGTGAGGTGGGGGTGAGAGAGGAAGGGATACCCTCGGCAAGCTGAGCAGTGACGGTGGGGAGGTGAAGCTGGCGTAGGACTCGTTTGTAGAGACTGAGAGCTTCGGCGATGTTGGCCTCTCGTTCGGCGCCCTCCTTGTGAGGTGGGGGTGAGAGAGGAAGGGATACCCTCGGCAAGCTGAGCAGTGACGGTGGGGAGGTGAAGCTGGCGTAGGACTCGTTTGTAGAGACTGAGAGCTTCGGCGATGTTGGCCTCTCGTTCGGCGCCCTCCTTGTGAGGTGGGGGTGAGAGAGGAAGGGATACCCTCGGCAAGCTGAGCAGTGACGGTGGGGAGGTGAAGCTGGCGTAGGACTCGTTTGTAGAGACTGAGAGCTTCGGCGATGTTGGCCTCTCGTTCGGCGCCCTCCTTGTGAGGTGGGGGTGAGAGAGGAAGGGATACCCTCGGCAAGCTGAGCAGTGACGGTGGGGAGGTGAAGCTGGCGTAGGACTCGTTTGTAGAGACTGAGAGCTTCGGCGATGTTGGCCTCTCGTTCGGCGCCCTCCTTGTGAGGTGGGGGTGAGAGAGGAAGGGATACCCTCGGCAAGCTGAGCAGTGACGGTGGGGAGGTGAAGCTGGCGTAGGACTCGTTTGTAGAGACTGAGAGCTTCGGCGATGTTGGCCTCTCGTTCGGCGCCCTCCTTGTGAGGTGGGGGTGAGAGAGGAAGGGATACCCTCGGCAAGCTGAGCAGTGACGGTGGGGAGGTGAAGCTGGCGTAGGACTCGTTTGTAGAGACTGAGAGCTTCGGCGATGTTGGCCTCTCGTTCGGCGCCCTCCTTGTGAGGTGGGGGTGAGAGAGGAAGGGATACCCTCGGCAAGCTGAGCAGTGACGGTGGGGAGGTGAAGCTGGCGTAGGACTCGTTTGTAGAGACTGAGAGCTTCGGCGATGTTGGCCTCTCGTTCGGCGCCCTCCTTGTGAGGTGGGGGTGAGAGAGGAAGGGATACCCTCGGCAAGCTGAGCAGTGACGGTGGGGAGGTGAAGCTGGCGTAGGACTCGTTTGTAGAGACTGAGAGCTTCGGCGATGTTGGCCTCTCGTTCGGCGCCCTCCTTGTGAGGTGGGGGTGAGAGAGGAAGGGATACCCTCGGCAAGCTGAGCAGTGACGGTGGGGAGGTGAAGCTGGCGTAGGACTCGTTTGTAGAGACTGAGAGCTTCGGCGATGTTGGCCTCTCGTTCGGCGCCCTCCTTGTGAGGTGGGGGTGAGAGAGGAAGGGATACCCTCGGCAAGCTGAGCAGTGACGGTGGGGAGGTGAAGCTGGCGTAGGACTCGTTTGTAGAGACTGAGAGCTTCGGCGATGTTGGCCTCTCGTTCGGCGCCCTCCTTGTGAGGTGGGGGTGAGAGAGGAAGGGATACCCTCGGCAAGCTGAGCAGTGACGGTGGGGAGGTGAAGCTGGCGTAGGACTCGTTTGTAGAGACTGAGAGCTTCGGCGATGTTGGCCTCTCGTTCGGCGCCCTCCTTGTGAGGTGGGGGTGAGAGAGGAAGGGATACCCTCGGCAAGCTGAGCAGTGACGGTGGGGAGGTGAAGCTGGCGTAGGACTCGTTTGTAGAGACTGAGAGCTTCGGCGATGTTGGCCTCTCGTTCGGCGCCCTCCTTGTGAGGTGGGGGTGAGAGAGGAAGGGATACCCTCGGCAAGCTGAGCAGTGACGGTGGGGAGGTGAAGCTGGCGTAGGACTCGTTTGTAGAGACTGAGAGCTTCGGCGATGTTGGCCTCTCGTTCGGCGCCCTCCTTGTGAGGTGGGGGTGAGAGAGGAAGGGATACCCTCGGCAAGCTGAGCAGTGACGGTGGGGAGGTGAAGCTGGCGTAGGACTCGTTTGTAGAGACTGAGAGCTTCGGCGATGTTGGCCTCTCGTTCGGCGCCCTCCTTGTGAGGTGGGGGTGAGAGAGGAAGGGATACCCTCGGCAAGCTGAGCAGTGACGGTGGGGAGGTGAAGCTGGCGTAGGACTCGTTTGTAGAGACTGAGAGCTTCGGCGATGTTGGCCTCTCGTTCGGCGCCCTCCTTGTGAGGTGGGGGTGAGAGAGGAAGGGATACCCTCGGCAAGCTGAGCAGTGACGGTGGGGAGGTGAAGCTGGCGTAGGACTCGTTTGTAGAGACTGAGAGCTTCGGCGATGTTGGCCTCTCGTTCGGCGCCCTCCTTGTGAGGTGGGGGTGAGAGAGGAAGGGATACCCTCGGCAAGCTGAGCAGTGACGGTGGGGAGGTGAAGCTGGCGTAGGACTCGTTTGTAGAGACTGAGAGCTTCGGCGATGTTGGCCTCTCGTTCGGCGCCCTCCTTGTGAGGTGGGGGTGAGAGAGGAAGGGATACCCTCGGCAAGCTGAGCAGTGACGGTGGGGAGGTGAAGCTGGCGTAGGACTCGTTTGTAGAGACTGAGAGCTTCGGCGATGTTGGCCTCTCGTTCGGCGCCCTCCTTGTGAGGTGGGGGTGAGAGAGGAAGGGATACCCTCGGCAAGCTGAGCAGTGACGGTGGGGAGGTGAAGCTGGCGTAGGACTCGTTTGTAGAGACTGAGAGCTTCGGCGATGTTGGCCTCTCGTTCGGCGCCCTCCTTGTGAGGTGGGGGTGAGAGAGGAAGGGATACCCTCGGCAAGCTGAGCAGTGACGGTGGGGAGGTGAAGCTGGCGTAGGACTCGTTTGTAGAGACTGAGAGCTTCGGCGATGTTGGCCTCTCGTTCGGCGCCCTCCTTGTGAGGTGGGGGTGAGAGAGGAAGGGATACCCTCGGCAAGCTGAGCAGTGACGGTGGGGAGGTGAAGCTGGCGTAGGACTCGTTTGTAGAGACTGAGAGCTTCGGCGATGTTGGCCTCTCGTTCGGCGCCCTCCTTGTGAGGTGGGGGTGAGAGAGGAAGGGATACCCTCGGCAAGCTGAGCAGTGACGGTGGGGAGGTGAAGCTGGCGTAGGACTCGTTTGTAGAGACTGAGAGCTTCGGCGATGTTGGCCTCTCGTTCGGCGCCCTCCTTGTGAGGTGGGGGTGAGAGAGGAAGGGATACCCTCGGCAAGCTGAGCAGTGACGGTGGGGAGGTGAAGCTGGCGTAGGACTCGTTTGTAGAGACTGAGAGCTTCGGCGATGTTGGCCTCTCGTTCGGCGCCCTCCTTGTGAGGTGGGGGTGAGAGAGGAAGGGATACCCTCGGCAAGCTGAGCAGTGACGGTGGGGAGGTGAAGCTGGCGTAGGACTCGTTTGTAGAGACTGAGAGCTTCGGCGATGTTGGCCTCTCGTTCGGCGCCCTCCTTGTGAGGTGGGGGTGAGAGAGGAAGGGATACCCTCGGCAAGCTGAGCAGTGACGGTGGGGAGGTGAAGCTGGCGTAGGACTCGTTTGTAGAGACTGAGAGCTTCGGCGATGTTGGCCTCTCGTTCGGCGCCCTCCTTGTGAGGTGGGGGTGAGAGAGGAAGGGATACCCTCGGCAAGCTGAGCAGTGACGGTGGGGAGGTGAAGCTGGCGTAGGACTCGTTTGTAGAGACTGAGAGCTTCGGCGATGTTGGCCTCTCGTTCGGCGCCCTCCTTGTGAGGTGGGGGTGAGAGAGGAAGGGATACCCTCGGCAAGCTGAGCAGTGACGGTGGGGAGGTGAAGCTGGCGTAGGACTCGTTTGTAGAGACTGAGAGCTTCGGCGATGTTGGCCTCTCGTTCGGCGCCCTCCTTGTGAGGTGGGGGTGAGAGAGGAAGGGATACCCTCGGCAAGCTGAGCAGTGACGGTGGGGAGGTGAAGCTGGCGTAGGACTCGTTTGTAGAGACTGAGAGCTTCGGCGATGTTGGCCTCTCGTTCGGCGCCCTCCTTGTGAGGTGGGGGTGAGAGAGGAAGGGATACCCTCGGCAAGCTGAGCAGTGACGGTGGGGAGGTGAAGCTGGCGTAGGACTCGTTTGTAGAGACTGAGAGCTTCGGCGATGTTGGCCTCTCGTTCGGCGCCCTCCTTGTGAGGTGGGGGTGAGAGAGGAAGGGATACCCTCGGCAAGCTGAGCAGTGACGGTGGGGAGGTGAAGCTGGCGTAGGACTCGTTTGTAGAGACTGAGAGCTTCGGCGATGTTGGCCTCTCGTTCGGCGCCCTCCTTGTGAGGTGGGGGTGAGAGAGGAAGGGATACCCTCGGCAAGCTGAGCAGTGACGGTGGGGAGGTGAAGCTGGCGTAGGACTCGTTTGTAGAGACTGAGAGCTTCGGCGATGTTGGCCTCTCGTTCGGCGCCCTCCTTGTGAGGTGGGGGTGAGAGAGGAAGGGATACCCTCGGCAAGCTGAGCAGTGACGGTGGGGAGGTGAAGCTGGCGCAGGACTCGTTTGTAGAGACTGAGAGCTTCGGCGATGTTGGCCTCTCGTTCGGCGCCCTCCTTGTGAGGTGGGGGTGAGAGAGGAAGGGATACCCTCGGCAAGCTGAGCAGTGACGGTGGGGAGGTGAAGCTGGCGCAGGACTCGTTTGTATAGACTGAGAGCTTCGGCGATGTTGGCCTCTCGTTCGGCGCCCTCCTCCTGCCCTTTCGCCACTTGCACCAGCTCTGCTGCCTTCAATCCATTCTAGCCTAATGGCGTGAGGAGTTTACGAAAAACCAGTTAGTTTTTTTCCGAATTGCAGTTGGTTACGGCTTTCAAATCTAATTGCTTCTGAAGACTAACTTATGCCCATCTGAAGAAATCGTTGAAACATTGAAAAAGACAGCATATGAAGGCTGGAAGTAGAAGTGTGAAACCTTAGCAGCCGTAGCATCATCGGAGGTGAAGAGACCAGGACATAGACTGCGCAGGCGCTCCGTAATTGCATCCGTCGTCGCATAATCGCCCAGGTAATGTCCAATCAGACACGTTATCAACTCCCCGCAAAGCTGCAATTCCTCCAGTTTCACTGACAACATGAAGGAGTATAATATAGAACGATGTTAGAATCATGCCATTGCGGCAGATTATAAATTTGGAAGTATGAAAGTTTGGTGAAACAGAAGGAACGGGTAAAGGGAAATGAAACATTGTTGCCGGTGGTGACAAGGGCGCGGAAGGTGAGGGTTCGCAGGTGGTTCCGCGTTTCCGGCGTGAGCTTGCCAGTGAGGAGAGGCAGTTGGTGCTCCGTCAGCAGAGCCCAGAGCCGGAGGACTTGACGAGCCCGGGAGAGCCAGGCGCTGAGGCGCAGTAGACTGTCCCGCTCCGCGTTCCCCGCCTCCGCTGAAGCAGTGAGCTTGAAGGATTGGGAGTAGGGGAGGGGGTGGTAAGAGGACCTTTGCTGCGCTGTGACTGGCCTTCTCGACGGATGAAGCCGATGAGACGTTGCTGCAGTTGGCCGCCGCTTGCCGGACTACCTTCAAATCTTCCACTCCTCTATCAAGGGAGGCGAGGTGGTGGACGTTGGGAGGAGCAATGGAAAGGAGAGAGAGCGGTGGAATGTAGGGGAGGAAAAGACCTGGGAGACCGCTGAGTGGAGTGGCCTGAGGGGGGACGAGAGCCTGACTCTTCATCACCTCTTCCAGGCCCTGTACCTGGGCAGCTAGCCAGTTCAGCTCCTCTCGCCCGAACGCAGACTCCAGCTTCAACCAACACCCTTTCTTGCTTAGCCATTGCTCTGATGTTTTATTCACCTATCACCCTCTTTCTCAAAAGGGCAAAAGTAATGCGGTCTGGGCATCATGAACTTATTTATCACCCAAACTGGGCGCTAACAACTGTTTCCCCAGTCATTCACAAAGTTCAACGGGGTGCGTTACCGGTGCGTCGAGGGTGGCTTTCTTGGCGCTGCTGGCGGGTAGTGTGAGGCGCATCTCCCAGAGCGTGGCGAATATGCGACTTGCACTGAGATGAAGAGCGTTGTGGCTGGCGCTGAAGGCCACCTCCCCGCCCTGCAACTCTCCTGCCTACAGCTTCCTGCATAGAGCCTTGTAGGGCAACCTGAGAAGGTCCGGAGGTGAGCGGGTGAGCTGGGCGTTCCAGGTTTGCCATTTCAGGATGGCTCACAGCTGTGCCCTGCCGCATGGCGAAGGGGCCGGTGGTGGAGTGGTTCAGTCGACCCCCGCCTTTCAATTTATACTCTTAGGCCCAATTTGCTTGCTGCCATATGTCTTCTATTTTCTGATTGACTTTCTAAGAAATGTTGCTATTCTATTTTGCAGTAATATTTACGAGTTTTCAAAAACTTTAATGCAATTATGTATAGAAGGATAGATAAAAGGAGAAATGAGCGATGAGAAAGAAACCAATGAAGTAGCCGTCGGGGGTTCTGGGGGACTGCTGTGGTGTGGAGGCGTACTGCGGTGCTGACAATTGCACCACACTTCAGACCAATGTGGATAGGGAATGGAAGCGCCAACAGCCGGGTATGGTGGTGAACTCGAACTGGGTGTTGTTCCGCTGGTCCCCATGCCCTGCGCCCACCGCCTGCCCACCCTCTCCTTGTCCTGCAGTAGCCCTGGTCCAGTAGGAGGAGGCGGAGGAGGTTGAGGGGGTGGAGGACCAGAAATGAGGACGGGCTCGCCGCCGTAGAGGAAGAAGGCGCGCATGGCGGAGTCCGCCAGGCCACCGCTTCGGTCCTGCGCCGCCGTGGAGCAGGCCAGGATGAGACACATTGCACACGCCTGCTCTGCCTCAAACACCGTTCTAGCTCTGCCTCCGGTTGTCAAGCAAGAAATATTCGCAAAAGACTCTTTGAAACTGGGAATCTTTTTCTAAAGCTGAAATACTAGGAAACTGAAACGAAGGATGAGTGAAGGAGGCTGAGAACCTTGTGTAGGATGAAGAAGCGCTTGACCTGCTCAGAGTCGGGGCCGTGCTCCAGGAGCAGTCGCTTGAGGACGTCCACCGGTCTGGCCAACTCAATCCGCTGCACTCCCTCACAATCCACACCCCATATCACTCCTTCCTTCCCTTACCCTCAGCTATGCTAACCTGAGAGGAGAGGATGTGGACAGCCTTGGGGTCGAGGCGGTGCTGGCGGATCAGCAACGGCGGCTGCAGCGGTGGAGTCAGACCTGAAGAATGAGAAGGGAAGGCATAATTTAGAAGGCCTCTGAGGGTGAGAGAAGGAAGAAAGGAGGATGCCGGGATTGCGTTGTATCCAGGCTTGCAAGGCATTGGGCTCTTCACCGCCGTTCTCCTCCGCCTCCTCCACGATGCACCAGGAGCGACCACGCAGATTCACTTGCGCCTACAATTAATTGACGTTTCTCATTAACCCATTAATCCTGACCATGGCATGCTCCCATTAAAAACCTTACTCTAGGGCCACGAATTAATGTTTAATGTGAAACATCTAATATATGGTTAAGGGTTCGTACTACGGTAGTTGGAATTGTCCCTCCCTGCCCATGGATGAGGTGAGGTGTTTGTTGGCTGATTGTGCGGAGGATAGAGAGATGAACATGGGTCTCAGAGAAGCCGGGCTGGAAGGGGAAGTTGGTCTGGCTAAGCAGCCAGAGCGTGTCGTGGTCCTCCCGCTCCGCCGACAGCATCAGCGCATGCTCTGCAAACCCATTCCACCCTTCATGCGAGGCGGTGAAGTGAAAAGAGGGGATGGCGGTGCCTCTGTGAATGAGTGTGAGGTGGACGGCGTTGGGGCGCTGAACATGAAGGCCGGGCGTGAATCCGGGCGGAAGACGCACGTGAGCCAGGCGAAGCGTTGACGGACGCACGTTCGACTGGGCCTGTCAATTCCCAGACATTTGATAGATCACTACATTTATTGCCAATATGAACTGTTCTTTGATCGATCCCTGTCAGCCAAATGCTTGCCGATTGGAAAGGCGGGGAAAAATGGAACCTGAGGCGATCTTTGCTGCTGCTCTCCAGGGTGAAGAGGGCGTTGGAAATAGACGCTGAAGTAGAGGCGGACGCCGGCCTTCGTCACTCCCACCAGGCTCAGCTCCTGAGAGTCTGACGACCTTCAAAGCACTGGCCATTACTTATTCCTTCATTCGCGGGAACAAGAAGAGGAACCTAAGGGATGCGATCTGGACGAGCGGTGCGAGAAGGGAAGGTTCGATGGTGGTGGCGATGCGGGCTGCCGCACTCCTCACCTGATCCCCACTCCACCCCGCCACCAGCGACAGCTCATCCCCAGCACCGCCCATGTCGAAAACCTATCCAGCATCACCCACATCACCCA